>JARGXW010001320.1:0-25644 GCA_029204085.1 Mycena sp. CBHHK59/15
CTCGCTGTATTCCAGGGACTCGACGACCGAGTTTCCGGAGGACGCAGAGGGTGGGCTTTATGGTGATGGTCCAAGGGCACAAGCAGACACCACAGTGCCAGCTGCAACCAGAACAACCGACGATGTCTTTAATCACGAGTTCTAGTGGTTGCAGTGTGCACCTTGTTATGTTTTTTCTATGTGAACTGGGAGACTGGAGGGACGATTATTTATTTTCTGCAATTTAAATCTATAAAAAGTTTAATCATCTTTGATTATCACGGGACGTGTTGACTTGACTTGAATTCAAGGGTTACCGTACCTAATTATGCGAGTCATACGGCTGTACTCTACATATTGTAGCGAGGGGTAATGTAAGGATTTAACTACGGGGATTTAGCGGCAATCTTTGGTAAGAAAAGATGGAAAGAAAAAGTTTGGACGTACATGGAAACTTTGGTAATGTAAGGGTGCGATATGAAGATGGGAGAAGTTGGATGGGTGACGGGATGGATCCAAATATATGGTGTGAGTAAGGTATGACAGATGTAATTAGAGGATATGTATAATAAGTAAGAGAGAGAAAGAGAGAAAGACAGGACTAGAGGGGATTACGCCGTGGCGAAGCGGCCAGTTTTTCACTACGAAAGTTGAGAGAGCCTTGAGGAGTTTTTGGGGTGAGAGAGGAGGGAGGGAACATCGACTGCGCCAAGGATTCCAGCCCATACGAAGCAAGTTGCAGTGGCGATTGGAGGTGTTCCCAGGCCGGGCAATGAAGCAGATAATGTGCACGAGTCTCGGAGGGAGCTCCACATGCGCAGGCCGGGGATTCAATCAGTCGAGAGCGGAACCTATGGGCATTAAGAGCAGAGAAGTCGGTTCGAAGCTGGGTAGTAGGTAGGTAGGATTAAGTCGTGGAGATGTCGGAGCGCGAGAGCGAAGAAGTGTATGGAGCCCGCAGAATCAGTGACGGTGGTGAACTGTCAATCTCGCGCAAGCCTCGGCCCGTTTTTGCGACACTCCACATCTTGTTCCACTCTTCGAGGATCTGGACGTTGATGGCGCGCTTGCAGGTGGTAAGAGAGACGGGATTAGAAAGGCTCGGAGCTAGGCGTGTCGCAGCCTTGGCTGTTGTATCTGCCAACTCGTTCCCAACGGTACCGATATGCGCCGGGGTCCAAAGATTCGCGATACAGAGATCTGGGAGTCTCTCCACCGCACCACGGACAAGCTTGTCGCACTCGATTGCTCGAAATCCAGATCGAGTAAGTGCGGAGCCTATGCCATTTAACGCCGCCTGTGAGTCAGAGACCATGAGGATATGACAGGAGTTAATGCTCAGTGCATTCTCTGTGCCACGAAGTATGCCCTGTTCTCGCCTTCCGCCACTTGACCGTCTCCCAGAGGTATCATAATAACCTCCCGCTGCACGCCACCCTCCACCCGCACCGCCGCTCCTCCTGCTGACCCATCTAGGAGGGATCCGTCCGTAAACCAGGTTGAGTGATGTCTTCGCACGTCGAGCAGCATTTCATTCAGGACGTCAATGGCCGTCTCCTTAGGCGGAATGATGGTGATGACGGGGAGCGGGTCGGACCATGGCGGCAAGTATACGGCGACGATATGGTCCATCCCCAATGTAGGGTCGATAGTGGCCCCGACATCTTCAAAGTTTGCAGCTCGGAGTCTTGCGATCACGGACGTGCTGGCCACGGGCCGGAACGGTACTCGGCCACTTTATCGCCGGAAGGCATTCTACATAATGGATGGCCAAAGCACGTCGCGGATTTTTTTGGTGAGCCCTCAATAGCTTGTTGGATGAGTGGGGCAAGGCCGTGGTCGAGCGGGAGCGTGAGGTACTTGGCAAGCCTGTGGGGGACTCACGACGCAGTGGTGCCGGGAGGATCGCCGCATCTTTTTCCAGTGCCGCAAGGGACGGCGTGCAGTCGTGGCGAGCTGACTCCATAGTCCGCTCTCGGGAATACCGTAGCAAACGCCAAGTCACGGACCATCAGAGGCAACGACATTGATGTCACTTGATTTTTCAAACTCAGCATCATCTCACGGATAATAATATTACTAATAGTAATATTGTCATGGGCGAGCACATGGAACAACGCATGACATGACGCGACGCGCCGCTGATCTCCTTCACGAGGCCCCGGGAAGCTCCACCAAAGCCTTGTCCGGATTCTGGGGTTTTTGAGGCCGAAAAATGGTGATTTCCTTGTCCGAAGTTGGGGTTTTTGAGGCCACAAATGGCCAAGCCTTGTCCAGAGTTGGGGTTTTTGAGGGAATTTTCCCAAGAATTCTTCCCAAATTCCGGGCCCAGAGTGGCCAGGTTTTGATTGGCAGACATTATTTTGTGACATTTCTGGGCGAGTCACACAGGCGACGCGTGACCCATGTGATGACCCTTGTCCGACTTGGGGTTTTTGAGGTCCAAAACTCGCCAAAACGTGGGGTTTTGAGGCCAAAATCTTGGGTTTTGCCCGGACAAGGCTTTGGTGGAGCTTCCCGGGGCCTCCTTCACGTCGTTACAAGTCAAGGCAGCCTCCCGCGATTCAATTCAAGCAATTGCAAACTCTGAAAAGTCGCATGCAGAGGCTGCTATAACAGTACACTACGCTCACATCCAGGAAGGAACCCCGAAGATATGGATCACATGGATCCAGACGAGATAGGACTTACATCAAATTCCCCATAGAGCTTCGCTGTTCGCACATTATGAGCGTACGTATAAATACCTCCACGGTACTCCCACAACGTCTTGACGTTCCCAGTAATCTGTGGCTCAAGTGGTGAAAGACCTTCCGCCAGAGGATGTTCCACACACTGTTTTGGCTTTTCTTGTTCGCTCTCCTGTCTCCGTGGGGTGAGGCGGTCCTTGTGGATTTCCAGGTGGCCCAGCCTCCTCCGGTACCACAAGATACCAAACAATGTACTATCCAGATTCTTCAGTGAGCTTGTCTCGTTTCCCGACTCAAAGATGACGTCCTGACCCTGCTTCCAGGCGCGATTTTGCGTTCTCGTTTGGCCTGTATGTGTCTGAAGAAGTTGAATTATAGACATCTAAAATCTCAAATAGTGCGGAGGTTGTTCAATACACGTACGTGCGAATCTACGCGATATTTTCCTGTTTTCACATAGAAACACGCAGCCCTCCCACCGATTGCGGACCCGCGGGCTCATGGGCTGGAATTACATTAAATTTCACCGTAACTAGCAACGGGACCCAGTTCGACCGCTTGGCCATCTTCACATTTCAAAATGTGGAAAGTGTGTACACTTGCTCTTACCAAAGCTGTAACCTAACCTATTTATCGGTTTCCCACAGTCTGGCGTAGTTCGACACCTGAGCCGACGACCGCTGGAATCATCTGGACATATCTCAAGGACGTAACTCGCTACACGCCACTATTTACCAAGCCGGGGACGTTCATTCTCCAGCTGGATAACATTATCGAGGTTGGCCCGCCGTTCACATCACTTAGACCATGTTTACCCTAGGTCACAGACGGGTCTGAATGGTGTATACTCAAGTACGAATTTATATGATCGATGCTTTTACAACTTCTGACCCGAAAATCTTGAAGCGACTCTCCATGCTACATTTTTCGCCTCCTCGAAACAGCACCCTCCCGCTAAACAGGCCAACACCATCATCCCACTTTCTACCCTATCAAACACTACTGGCAACGATGCTTCAGTGCCTCCCAGTTTCTCCGTAAATACTCGACTTTCCCAATTCTAGACATCGATGGCTCAATTATGTCCAGATCAATGTGACGATACCGGAAAATGCAGTAGAAAGTGGGTGCTGTCGTACACACTTATTTCGTATCTGAACCTCCCCTAGTCTACGCCGAGGTATGCTCTTCAATTTATTAAGTGAATGGACAATCTAACGGGCTACTGAGCTTTATCCCTCTGGCAACGCCAACGAAGGCGAGTCTTCGAAATCCGTCCTCCACCCAATTGCTCAATCTGCCTAAAATGTAGAATTTTGGGTAACTCATAGAACCCTGGTTACTTGTTTTGCTGAGATAGGTCTAGTATTTCAATGTCGCCAATCAATTCATAGGGGATATATCACCCGGATCGCCTGTACAAGACGGACCATTTAGGGAAGTCCGACTACTGGTGGATGGACTGGTTGCGGGAGTGGCGTTCCCCTATCCGGTAAGCTAGTCTCCGTATGTCTGGAAACACGACTACGACTGATTGCTACTGCAGGTCATTTTCACCGGAGGTATACTCCCCCCAGCCTGGAGACCGATAACATCATATGGGGCTCTTGATCTGCCAACCTACTTCTTGGACCTAACACCGTTCGTACCGATCCTGACGGATGGCAAACCACATATGTTCACCATTGATGTGGCATCGGCGGAAGTGGATCAAGCTGTTACACAAAATTGGTTTGTGTCCGGTCTGCTGCAGGTCGTCACCGACTCTTCCTCGAAGCGAACTACTGGACGCATCGTATCTTACAACGCGGAGCCCTTCGCTCAGACGAGTATAACGGGTAGCGTTGGAGATAACGGTGACGTGAATATCACAGTTACAGCCAGCCGCAAAATACAGATCTCAGCTGACATCTTGAGCGGGAGTGGGAAGGCTACGCATGTGGTCTGGTCCCAGAACCTCCAATATATAAACCAACAAGATTATTTGGAAAATTTTATCATCCAGGTCTGCCAACAACAGGTCAATACATTCCATCTTTCAACTGAGATCATCACCATAGAACCTTTTCCAATCATCATCCGGAAATATTTTGTCCACTCATAATAGCATCCCTGCTGTTGTGGATACGTTTTCCTACCCTATTGCCATCAATTTCACGTCGCTAAACGCACGAGGAACCACTTGCAAGTCCTGTATTTGAGATTGTGATATTGGCTAACTAATGTTGGAAAAAGTTACTACGGTTTTTGATCACTCATATGACCGCCTTTTGCTCCCAAGCCCTTTCATCCTAGGCTCTACTATCAAAGAGAGACAGGTTGCAGGTACGAAACGAACATTCATAACTCTTACCCGCGTTATCTGACGGCCGAAAAGGTGGCATCTTTGTGGAGGCGTCGACCGGGAATACGGGCAACGGGACAAGCAACAACACGTACGTCACCCGAAATCTCAGGTCGATGTTGCCAAAGCTTTCATTTAGGTTCAGCTATGTGGATACCACGGGAAACACATTCAACCGCCGCGTTGATGCTGCTTTCAACAACATCACGTTGGATGAGCAAAGCGGCTCGCTCGCGCGCCAGCAGCCTTCCCATCCCCTTACGCAAAGCGCTGCTAGCAAAATGTTTGCAGGAGCCAGACTTCCCAGTAGTCATACACGTGGATTGTGACTGTAAAATCCTGGGGCCCGTTGCCTGCTTGTTCTCCTCTTTATAAAATAACGTTGTCTGAAGCCTTTAAACGGCTTTGAAACCCTGTGTCCCTTGCTTCCAACCAGATCTAAAACTCGCGGTTTTGTCTTTTTGTCTGTTCACCGATTTTCGCCGATCAACATTCCGAATCAGCCCGATATGTACTACTCAAGCGCAAGCTGATGTTCCCTCTGAATTCCTTATTGGAGTTTGATACACAAGTCTGATAGATATAAACCTCTTTTAGCGGTGCGATGGAAGAACAGGAGCTGCGCGAAGGGCTGTTCTATCTGTTCTAATTGTATCTACTATACGGAGTGGAAAGCAACCTGACCGGATCGTGGACAGCTATATGAACCGTGTTGAGACGGCGTGAGCCGTGTTGAGACGGCATCAATCGACGAATCTTGACCTTAGTCAGTAATATTCGTTGAGAACATTTGCTGGAAGCGGATATCTCTCCTCCACTTAGAACAACCCTACAACGTTGCCTGTCTGAGGATCGAGCCCGACCTCCCAGAATCCAGGCCGTGTGGAGAGACCAGGCATTGTGGCGACCTCTCCGAGAATGGGGTACAAGAACCCAGCACCCGCAGATAAGCGAACTGCGCGAATGGGAATGGTGAACCCTGTCAACAAAAGTGCTGAATGAATGAGCCACAAGGAGAAAGGAAAGGGGCAAACCAGTCGGGACGCCTTTGAGCTTCGGGTCATGCGAGAAAGAGTATTGGGTCTTGGCCATGCAAACTGTCAAAATGTCATGCTAGACCCGAATTCCAAAGCGAAGGCACGTACTGGCGAGGTTGCTGTACCCTTGAGCGGTGTATGTGTCTACCTGTGTTCGTGCCAGCTCACTGAGCTCGATTCCGTCTGCCCCATAGATCTCTTTCGAGATGATGGAGATCTTTTCTTCGATAGGAAGATCCAAATCGTACAGGAATTTGAATTCAGACGGTCCCTCGCAAGTAGCAATGACGGCCTCCGCGAGCGCTCGGGCACCTGCTCCACCTTCAGCCCAATGATTACTGACAACGGCTGCATCCGCCCCGCCAGCATACGCTTCATCTCGGACCAGGGCAAGTTCGGCAGGGGTGTCAGACCTGTCCCGGCCTCAGCCATGTCCCAAACACCAGGAGGAAGGTCTCTTACGCAAATTGGTTGATAGCGACAATGACCTTGATCCCAAACTTGTGCGAATTCTGGATGTGTTTGACCAAGTTTTTGCACCCCTCTTTCAGAGTAACAAGATCCTCTTGGGTGTACGTGGCGTGCAGAGGTTTACCAGGTGTGACATCCGGGCCTCCACCGTGCATCTTCAATGCACGCGTGGTTGCAACGATGACTGTCGCATCTGGTTTAAGCCCGCTGACACGGCATTTGATGTTGCAGAATTTCTCCATGCCCATGTCGGCTCCAAAGCCACCTTCGGTGAGCACATAGCCAACACGATCCGGGGAGTCTCCCTCCTCAGTACCGGCAAGTTTCAAGGCAATTTGGTCAGCGAGGATCGAAGAGTTGCCATGAGCGATATTCGCGAAAGGCCCTGCGTGGACAAAGACCGGAGTGCCCTTTGAAGATGATCAACCGCCATGAACGTTAAGTTTCGGATGAACCACTGACTTGTAAGGTCTGCATCAGATTAGGCTTGATGGCGTCCTTGAGAAGGACAGCCAGGGCTCCAGAGACACCGACGTCGTCAGCGGTGATTGCCTGGCCCTGCTTGCTAGTGGCGACGACCATGGCTCCCAGCCGCGCGCGCATATCTTCAAGGCCGGTTGTCAATGCAAGAACGGCCATGCATTCACTCGCCACGGCAATATCGAATCCCGTTTCGCGCTCGTGACCCTGCTCTGCCGCGCCGCGACCAATTGCAATCTTGCGCAAGAATCGGTCGTTGGTGTCCATGACGCGGTTCCAGGTGATGGTGTCGAGGTCAACATCTAGCCGAGCAAAGCGGGTAATTTCTTCTGGAGTAAGGTCATTCGGATTGGTCTTGTCGATGCCTAGTTTCTGGAGGCGTTTCAACATCAGGGGGGCAAACTCTCGCTTTCCTTTCTTCGTCGGTACCAACCGGCTGTACAGTGCCTATCGCGATTACTTGAGTGACAAAGGTGCATCAGTCTGGTAACAAAGATATGCTTACCTTATCTGACTGTGTTGCTTCATGGAATATGCGAGCATCAAGGGCGGCCGCTACAGGAATATGAGCTGGGAGTGTGGTCAAAGAATCAGATTCTTACCAAGCAAATTATTTGCGGCGGTCACAGCGTGGATGTCTCCAGTAAGGTGCAAGTTAAACTGATACAGTGGTAAGAAAAATGCTGTCTACCATGCTCATGGGTTACCTCATCCATAGGAATAACTTGACTGTAACCACCACCGGCGGCACCACCTTTGATACCGAAAGTCGGGCCCTGACTGGGCTGGCGAACACAAGCGAAAGCTGGTCGACCGAGTTCTGCTCCAAGTGCCTGAGCCAATCCGATGGTAGTCGTCGATTTCCCTTCGCCCAGCGGTGTAGGCGTGATGCTGAGAGAAAGTGAGAAGGTTTGATATCGGGAAAAAGCAAAGCATACCCAGAGATGACAATGTATTTGCCATCCTTGCGATGGGCTAGCCGATCCAGAACACTCAACTCAACTTTGGCCTTGTACTTTCCATAGCTTTCCAGTTCGTCAGGAAGCAGACCAATCTCAAGGCCGAGATCTGAGACGCGCTTAGGGGTCTGGGCCATAGCAATCTCGATATCACTCGGAACTTTTTCGAGGACATTGAGTTTGAGCGGCTTGACTTTGAGCTGGCGCTGCTTTTCCCACAGACGTTCGGCGGATAGAAGGGTGTTTTCCATAAGCATTGCCACAGTCATTGGGCCAACTCCCCCGGGAACTGGAGTAATGTGGCTTGCGACTGCGGAAGCAGAGGCAAAGTCCACATCACCGACGAGTCTTTGCCCAGATTTTTTGGTCTCATCTAGACATCTACAATGGGATTCATTGCTAAAGTGGGTTTGGAAACACGGACCTGGGATGTAATTGATTCCTACATCGATCACGACGGCGCCTGGTTTGATCCAGGACCCCTGCACATACTGGGCCTTGCCAACCGCGGCCACCAGGATATCGGCATTTTTTACCTGCGGAAAACGGGTGATTAGCGTCGAAAAGGGAGTAAAAATTTGGGTTCGCACAATAGACTCGATATACTTGGTACGGCTATGGCATTGCGTGACAGTTGCGTCCCGATTCCGCAACATCGACGCGACGGGGCTACCCACGATATCGCTGCGACCGAGTACAACCGCGTTGGCCCCCACAAGGGACACGCCCGTAGACTCCAGCAGCCGTATTACGGCTGAAGGCGTGCACGGCGCGAAGAGGGGGACAGAGGCGCGCGCAGACAAGTGGCCGATGTTATAGGCATGGAATCTATGAAAATAATGAGGACTCGGAGATGGAAGTGGGATAAGGCGTACCCATCGATGTCCTTCTCAGGACTTACAGCCTCGGTGACGAGACGCTCATCCTCGGGAGTGACGTGTTCCCCGAGAGGGAGTTGGACGAGAATTCCGCTGATTTTCTCGTCCTCATTGAGTTTCCTGACGGTCGCGATCACTTCTTCGACAGTGCTGGTGGCTGGCAATGGAACATGCAGAAATTTGATGCCGACCTCCTCTGCGGCCTTGGCCTTCATGCGTACATAAACGGAAGAGTCGGGGCGCTCGCCGGCCTGTACAATGGCGAGTTGCGGCTGGAAACGAGGGTATTTCGCCTGGAACGATTTGATACGACCGGCGACGCCCTCTCGGACTGTCCTGCAAATCGCGTCAAGGGCAAGGACGTTGGGAGAGAGTGGCGAGAACAGACTTGGCTACGACTGCACCGTCGATGATTTTTGCAGAAGAGGTGGACATAGTGCGATGAAAGCCAAGATGAAAGCAAGAAATGATAGCACGATGCATGCCATACGGGGCTGAGCGGATTTTTATCATGTGGTTTGCGATCGCTGCGGTTAAACTTGCAGTAGCACGGGGGAAGCACCGGTGAAGGGGAGACTGAACAAGAAATCGAATACTCGAAGCCGAGTCATAAATATAACAAGAGAAAAAATAACATCAAGTCTGACATGGAGGAAGTGAATTCAATTCTATTCTCGAGAGAAGCTCATCACGGGCCGGGAAGTTCCCACGCTCCTCTCCCAAAATTTTCACCAGCCGACGACGACGATGAGCTCGGCACACGCTCTCCAGCTCCTCCGCTCATGTACGCCTTCACTGCCGTATAGAGCCCTTGCGCGTCCCTCTCGTCTCCACCGTGCCTGGGTCGTCCGGGGAGCGCGACCTTATTCCGATGACAAGGGAGCATCATTCGACGCCGCAAAAGAAGGCGAGCAGGAGACGCAAAAGGACGGCGCGGACGCTCTAGATTCCGAAGCAACTCCGGACTCGCCGTTGGCCAAAGCACAGGCAGAGGCTGCTGACCTGATGGTATGTTGTCCGTCGGTCAGACTAACTCAAGTTCATCTCGTTTCCCTCAGGGCCGTCTCCGGTACTTGCAGGCCGACTTTTTGAACCTGCAACGCAACTCTGCCCGCGAAAGAGAAAAGACCCGCGACTTTGCCATTACCAATTTCGCTCTGGATTTGCTCGAAACTGTTGATGTGCTGTCATTGGCATTAAAATCCGTACCGCCATCCGCTCTGTCGTCACCCGGACCTACAGAGTCGGACCCACCTCCTTCCGATTCCGTTGAGTCGACTCCGGAAGCGGCCGATGACCCCCCACCCCCACCTCCACTTCCTCCCACAAAAACCACTGACGACTACCTACGAGAGCTCTACACTGGCGTCGAAATGACCCAGCGGCAACTTCTGCAGACTCTTTTCAAATACCATGTCAAGCCGTTCGATCCCACAGGCGACCAGTTTGACCCAAACCGACATGAAGCCCTTTACCAGGCGCCATTACCCGAAAAGACGCCAGGGACAATTATCGACTGCCAGAAAATTGGCTACACGATAAGGGATAGGGTATTGAGGGCGGCGCAAGTGGGTGTCGCACAGGAGACGCATTCATGATAATGAGCTGTGGACTGCTATTATTTAGAGGGAGGCGACTAGAAGTAATGTAGCGGCCGTTAATCAACGAATCTCAACTCCAAACTGGTCCTGCAGGCGGGATACAACCTGCAACTGGACCTCGTTGGCTTCCTCGTTTGACAATGACCTGGGAGAGGTGTAAGTGCTAATAAGCAAGTCGCCCTTGGACCAACCTGTCCATTGATCTGTAGTTGATCCTATAGCACAAGCTTGTACGATTAGTTTTGGGATGCACAAAAGAGTCTATCTGTAGGCGAAGGTCATGACAAACGTCGGCAAGCAGTCGCAGACGATACTTACTTTTTTAACGTCCTCAACGAGATCCCCAGCCACATCACGCACAAGATCGCAAAAGTCGTTCTCATGGAGTGTGACATTCTGTGGGGTCCAGAAGCTCACGTCCTTAAAGCAAGAGGGATACTTGGAATAAGGCTGAAACGTTGTGATTTCCCTGTGTTTGAACTGCGAGAGGAACCGCTCATCAGTCGACCAAAAGAGCCGGATGTCCGGGATGGAGTAGAGTATCATGGCGATGCGCTCGAGTCCGAGGCCGAATGCCCAACCAATTTTATTCGGGACATCTTGAAAGTAAATAGCTCAGACAAGCTCTCAGGCAAACAAATAGCTTACTGGCCGTGTCCAATGTCGCCTGTCTGACTACTCCAGAGCCCAGAATCTCCAGCCACTTGCCCCGGAAGAAGACCTCGACCTCGAAGCTTGGACTGGTGAATGGAAAGTAGGCCTCGATCCACCGGACTCTCAGTGGGGCGTCCGGAGTCGCACCCCCGACCCCTGGGCCGCCAAACAGGGTTAGCATCAAGCTATTCAGAGACAGCTTCAGATTTTGGGCTACTAGCTCAGAGTATAACGGGTTGTGCGCGGGCTGACATGGATTCGACGGTGAGATATGCGGAACGTCTTCGATGACGATGTTCGCCTGCGCAAGGCGGTGCCGCAGACGCGCGTTGTCCTCCTCGACCTCCTTCACACCTGCCGCGTCGGCCGAGAACATGCGCGCACCCTCCATCTGGTGGAATATAGGATAGTGCGAGCCGTCGATTTCGTCGCGCCGGTATACGTCGGCGGTCAAGAGCCATTTGTCTTCACCGCGCCGGAAAACTTCCACCTCGTGTGCGGAGGTATGCGTGCGGAGCATCAGGTCCTTGTTCAGGTAGTAGCTGTCTGTGACAGAACGGCCCGGATGGTCGTCGGGGAAGGATAGCTCATCGAAATTCTTATATGGCGAGACAATGGGCGAGAGCGAGGAAAGGTGCGCGAAGTCGAGGTAATGCGACTCGATGAGGGATCGAAGGGTGTTCAGTGGATGTGAAGGACGCGTGTGTAGCCGCAGCGGGAGCTTCGCTATGATCGAAGGGGTGATGTTCGTGACACTGTCTGTAGGATAGCGGTTCCCAAGAATTTCGAGAAATTTCGGCCGCTCAATAGAGAGCGCGGAAAAGTGACGGCGGAAGAGAGAACGCGGAAAAGAGCGTGAAAGTCGCGGTCTCTGCATGCAGGAGGCAGGCTTGTTGACGCTTGTTGTCCGACATCACAACGAAGATAGGGGCACCTCAATGTTTGTTTCACGTACCCTCTGGAATACATTGTTCTTTTCCAAATACAGTCCAATTGCCCACTCGTGCAGTCCGCCCCACCTGGTGCCCGCTTGCGAGTCTTTTCTCATCTATCCTGAAGCTTTACATTCGTGACCCTACGCCACGGAGCCTGCTCCCGAGAATTTTATGGATCCAATGTACGTGTAGGTTACGAGTCTTCAATATTCAATACCTGCTAGGGATATCGAAACGCGTCAGGCGCAGGTCGACGCGCCAAATCGATCGCACGCGAGCGCGTAACTTCGAATGACACGTAATCCGCACTCCATGCAGCCTCCGCGGCCGCACAGCGATGCTGTTCCAGTAATTATCTTCCATTCGAACTAAGGCACGCGTCTTTGGTATTCTGCGCCCGCCTTTCAGTGACGCGATAAATAGTTGGTGCGCTGGGATCTCTCTCTTTCCCGCGACAAATGCGTTTTCCAAGGTTCGAAGTGTTCCAAGGGTATGTCCAAATTTTTATCGCGGCTCATGCACTCTTCATTGCATTTTCATTCTCAGTCACTACCGCAAATAACGCGCATGGGGCCGCAATCGGTCTCCTCGCTCATTCCGTGCGCAAGACGCGTCCTAAAACTTGCTACATTCATTGTCCGGCGCCCCTCAAATTTCTGCGTGGGGTACCCTTGTGCCCTCCCGCAGGGATGCTGACGTCCCTCTTCGCAGACCTTGTTCTGGGTCCTCTCTACCTTCGGCACTTCAACAGCACTCCTTCGAAGCGCACATGAAATGACATGTGGTCAAGAGTAGGATACGATGGAGGGTAAATCGATTAATAATGATTGCAACATTCTGTGTGATTTTATGCGTTTGGGAAACCTCTACGTACTTCTCAACGCCGAGTGTACAGAGTCAGCGACTAACTCCGGAGGCTGAGGGACAATGTAGTTTGTGACGCGGACGGTTAGTGAAATAGGCATGGACTCCTGGGTGAGATAGGTATCCATGAGTATATTGAGACATAAAAGTATTCTACACCCTCAGTATTCGTAAGCGTAAGCAATTCGTCAACCATTAGTATCGTCGCGAGCGTAAAGGACAGTAGGTAAACGAGCATAGCTCACAACGTCCCACGAAGAATAAAACAGAAAGGGAGGTAGCGCAGAGAAGATAGTCAAGAAAGAGATAAAGGGAAAAGACACAAGGAGTTTACCAGCCTCCAAACCATCCACGCGGCCGCCGGGTCGCCCTCGGTGACCGGACAACAGTGACGGTTTTCATTCCAGCTGCATCTTCCTCTGTAATGATATCGATGGCTGTTGTCCTAGGACTTTCGGCTATGGAAGACGAGTCGGCGATCGCCGGAGCAGGAGACGCGGCTCGACGAGTGTTGGCAGGAGCAGGAACAGTGATGGTTTGGGTTTGGAAAACGGTTTTTGTTTCAGGTTCAAAGTTAATTGGCGGAAGTTCTTGGAACTGAAAAATAAGGTAGTCAGAACAGGCGATCATGTATACGAAGATATCCAGATGGTCGCACGCGGGGACAGCGATCGAACAAAATCGATCCGCCGCCGACCCAAAACGGCGCCAACTAGAAATTGGACGAAGGGGGACAATGTGAAAGAAAACCGTTGTCCCCCAAGCCCGGACGAAGGAGGGGGATGGAGGGGATTAATACGGACAGTACATGGATGAAGTGTAAACAGGGGCCTCCTTCGTCTCAGAGCTCGGAACGGCGCGGGAGGGGCGGCGGTACCTTGGCTTTCCGTTTCGGCTCGTAAACGTACTCCTCCTCAACGGTTTCTGGATTATCATTGCCCAGGGAACTGGAAGACGAAGATTAGATTACGAGAAGTCACGGTGTTCGGATGCTCACATGAGTTGTTCCATGATCCAGCTTTCACGTCGGGACGCGTCATGCTCGCGACGGTTGACGCTCTCTTCGCGCTTGCTGATGTCCCGTTCGCGCTCAGCGATCCGAAGCTCACGATCGAGGACCTCTTCGGCACGGCCGCTTGACCATCCAGGGGGTGTCAAGGAATCCTCCTTGACGATTTCTTTGATAATGGTCTGTACAGGTGGAATGACGGTTTCGAACACGGTCGTTGCAGCACAGGGAGGGCAGAGTATTGGGGACGGCGATGGAACAACACCGCCCGGGGCACCCACGAGCAACTCGGCTTCGCGCCGGGCAACCTCAGCCTCTCGGACGGCGACAGCATGCTCCCGTGCGACCAAGGCTTGAGAACGTTTTGGGGTCAGATAGCCCCATACACCGGTCGAGGAAGTGTCTGTATTGGGTTCTACATTGTACTGCTGCTGGCGAGGAAGAGACAGCATAACTGCCAGGCCAGCCAGGACGAGAGAAAGTACGAGGAGGAGAGTCGTGGATGAGATTGTGCGATTGTGGTGATGTGAAGATGAACGCTCGCGGTCACTGCGATGGCGCTCGCGCTCGCGATCGTTGTGGTGGGTGGAAGAGGGTTGGGCCATCCTGACGCTGAGGATATGTAAGGAACGAAAACAGAGCGAGGGGGAAAACGACGGACCTAACCGAGGAGCTTGGCGACAAGGAGGTGGCAGTGGTTGTACGGAGGATAGACAGCGCGAGAGGATGTGTTGGGCCGTGGGGGGAGGAGGCAAGAAGATTACACGAGAGTTGGGTAGCGCGGGGTGGGGGGAAGAGTCAACAGAGCGGATTCGGAAGTTCGATTCTTCAACCAACACGTGTTGGCGATTGTGACAGTGGCGGTGTCATTGTCCTGTGACAGTGCCTATTGTGGCATGTGCATTGTTCTCAGACAAAGCTGCAGTAAACTTGAGGTAAACGCTGCGCGTCGCCTGCTGCAATGGCGCTCCGTCGACTCGCGCAGATGAAAAATGCATCTGCCTCTGCCTCGCCTTCCCCTCAATCCCGTCCGGCATCGCCTCCTCGTCCGCGTCACCCATTTCACCCCTGCCCTTGCCCCAGACTCCGCGCAACCGCGCGTCTATCCTCGTTGAACGCTCTCCGGCCACTACACCTTCCATCTCCTCGAACATTGCCTTTGACTGGGATGCTGTGCGCTCCAGAAAACCCCCGCCATACGCGACGCCACAGTCCATCTCGAAAGGGGCGCGTCGCAGCATCGGCGTTCCGGGCACCCCCGTAAGAAAAGGCGTCGTCCGCAAAAAAGGATTGATTGAACGGTACAAAACTCCTTTCCGTTCGCGTCTTGAACTTACCGCCTCGCGCCTCAGCATTATGGCCGTACCTTCCCACATTGCGTTCCAGATCGCCATTTTCCCCGCAAACGTGCCTGTACCAAAGCCGCAGACCTCCGCGTGGATCATCGGCGGTACATTGCATTTTCTTCATCTCTGCGTTCGCGTGAGTCAAGTGAGAAAATACCTGATTCCGACCTTGGATGGGAAGACATGTATCGTGAAGGCGAGGGACATTCTTGGTTCGACTGGGTTCGTTTCTCCTGAACACTTCTCGAAACAATACTAAAACTAGCTCCACTCAGACAGTCCCCATGACGATATTCATATTCGCCACCACCATCCTCAATACCATCTATCTTTTCTCCCGTATCAAGCTTTACCGCCTACATCTCAGACCAGATCCTGTGTCGTCACCAAACGCCAAGTTTGTGTCGGCACAACTCGACTTTCAGCCACTTGAACCACCGCCCCTGACGACCCGTATAAGGACGTCTCTATGGTTTGGATTCTCTACGTCTTGGAGGTTTCTCCTTGGTATGAAGCCTCCTGTATTTCCCACCCTGCCTCCCGGAAAGACTGCGCGTGTCCAGCAGCTTGAGGTCTGGACTCCTGGAGAACTGGAGATGATGCTCTTCAACGTGTATTCTCCTGTTCACGCATTGCTCTGGATGGCCACCGGCTCGTCGAACTGGATGCTGATGCTTCTCATCATGGGCTGTGTTGGCGCGCAGGTGCGCTTGCTTTTAAGATAATTTGGGCTGTTTTAATTGTACTTGCAGGCGAACGCAATGACACACTCGTATAAAGCGCTCCTGAAGGATAAGGAGATAATTGCGGCTGAAGTCTTGCACGAATATAACCAAGGGGTACGGTCTCTTTGAAGTTCTGCGAGTTGATGTGCTGAATACTCTTTGCTCAGTTTGTGTATCCTCGTATAAATCCTGTCCGAAAAGATGTTGCTGTCATGACCCATCAGTCAGAGGTAGTAAATGTATGGGAAGATTGATATAGAATACATCGGGATTCAAAATATACATTTTTTCCCTCTGAATGATCTTGACTTGTTTCGGTGTTTTTTCATTTAGGCAACTTCTTTTCAGGTCTTGAGATTGATGGGCCACGAAGGGGCGAGAGATTAGTTGAACCAGAACGAACATGGATATTGCGACAGATGTCCCCTCGTCGACAGCTGCTTTCCGACTTTCCACTCAAGAGTAGTAATTTTTTTTCGTCGTTCTTTATCCACTGTCTGACTACTTCCAGTCTGATTGACGAAGCTGTCCGATTGTTTCTTGATATCCAGGAGGGTGAAAACACCCTTCTGGAGATGCGCGACAAACTGCAAGCACCCTTGCACGACATAGACTACATCTTGCAAAAAGGGAAGACTGACATGATGAAGGAGTCGTTGGATAGAGTTCTGTCTGGTCTGTCGGTGTTGCCGCACGCGCCGCGCGACCTGGAGCCGAATATACGCCCACTCGCGAGCTGGATCAACGACACCGAGACGAGCTGAATGCGCTCAAGGCATTCTGCGATGGGTACCGTCCGAGGACCCGACTGGAAGAAGGCGAGATAGATACGGTGGCCGAGTCTCTGCTCTCTGCCTGTCAGAGGCTTGAGAATCGGGCTGAAAGCATAGCTTCCATCATCAAAGTCTCGAAGGAGCGACTGCAAGTACGGGCGGAATTCTTCTCGATGCAGGTTCTAACAGCCATAGTAGCTCCGGGTTCGCGCTGCAAAGTTGCTCGAGTCTAACCAGCGGGATCTACAAGTTATGACGGATTCCTTGGGCATGTTTGATTTTACGGAGTTGACTGGGGAAACGCTGGAGATGCGCATTGAGCGCCGTGCGTTGGACGCTGCCCGTCGCGCATTTGACGAATGCAGACATGACGTTGGTTCGAAGTAGAGATAGCAGTCGGTTACCTGAATTTGGCCGGGTTGGCCCCCTTTGAAAAGCCACTGCATCCTCCTACCTTGACTTGAAGGCTCCACACATTTTATCCCGCCTTTCTCTGGATAGTTGCCCAAGGGCCTGCAGTCGTGCAGAAGCATTTGCATCCTCAGAAGGATCCAGCAGAGGAATCTAGAGCCCTAATTGGTGCTAGAGCTCAGCCCTAATTGGTTGTCTTGAAATGGTTCAGAAGTATGCCCGATGCCATGTACGTACCGGTCTCTTTGTAACGCCCAAAAAAACCTTACCTGGTCAAGTTTTTCAATGAAGAAGGTAAGTCTATAAGGCCCGGCTGTCCTCGAAGTGCAAAAACGTGCCACTTCGCCCACCCTGAAGATCCCGAGTGGGCCAGTCTCGTTCGTCGCGGCTCGAAGCGGGCCTCCGAGAGTAAATACTCCTCCAGCCGTCATTACCCGCGCGACAAATCTAGGAGCACATCTCCCCGCCGCTCGACCAGAGCCCGCTCTCGCACACCCCCGCGCGGACCCACCGCTAGTCAGTACAGACGCGCCTCTGGCTCGGATCCTTCAAAGATGGACAGCCAACCAAGCGCCTCCGGCACATCTCCGCGCCGCTCGACCAGAGTCCGCTCTCGTTCACCGCCGCGCGAACCTTCCACCGCTCACTACACGCGCGCCTCTGGCTCGGATACTCCAAAGATGGACAGCCGACCAAGTGCCTCGGATTCGTATCAGAGGGCTTCTGGTCCCTCTTTCCATTCAGCGAGGCTGTCTTCGCCCCCGCCTCCGCCTCCCGCCTCCGAGTCCGCACCTCCGTCTCATGCACCACCCTCTGCTCTACCTGTTCCTCCCCCGCCTCCACCGGCGTTCTCTTCTGCTTCTACCGGGACAACAAAAACAGAACTCACTCAAGAAGAAATGAGAGTGCAATGGGACGCGATTCTTCCGTAATCCCCACCCCACTTTTCCCTTTTCATTTTTTGACACTCATTTATAGACTCATGGCTGACTGCGTCCACGCTCGAAAGGAGCATCAGGAGTGCTTGAAAGAATTGCAAGACTTTGAACGGATGCTCCTCACGCCGCGGTACATGGTTCTTGTGTCCAACACCGACAGCAAACGTGTGGATCAACAGCGCGCCGAGATGAAGGCGCGTTGCGACGCGAAGAGTCGACAAGTGACTGCCGCTCTAGAAGCTCTCAAAGAGATCAATTGGTGGCCAGTTGGTCCAAACGGGGAGGAAGACGCGGCTACAAAGTATCAAGAGCTCACAAAGTATGCCATGGAACTAAACGAAACTGCGGTGGAGATGTACAAAGCATATGCTGCGGCAGCGCATAAGCCTTCCGCAGGGACTAGTGCCGAAACTGCTATGGATGTCGACCCACCCGAGTCCTCTGCCCGACCCCTGAAACGGCGTCGCCTCTCAGGCGCTGTGGAGGATGTTTCGATTCAGGACGGCGCTGAGCTCGAGCGGATTCGTGATAGGCATGTGGACCTGGAGGAACGTATTTTCACCCTTCGCGATGATCTGGTCGCTTGGGACGACGAAAATCAAGAGGATATACTTACTCAGGTCGAAGCCAAGTGGCAGTCGTTTTCATTGCAACCCTCCGAACCTTCCCATACGTCGACTCATACTCAGCTGGAGCAGAGCGTGAGCAACACCGACAAGGAGATAGTTGAGCTGGGCAAGGAGGTGGCGGCCTTGATATTGCAAGGCGAGGAAGTGAAGTCGGAACTCGAGGCGCTGAAAAGAGGAAAAGCACAGGATCTCGAGGAGATGGCTGCAGTAAGTGTTTTGGATTCACATTCATCTCACATATTTATTCAATTCTGTCGTAGCTACAACAGCGACTTGAAGCATATGAAGAGGCCAGCGAACGGGACCGAAAGACAATGGAAGCCCTGAATGCCGCTCTTGCGGCCTATCGTGACCGGCCCCCATCACCGCCGTCCTTGCCCCTCGACTTCATCCTTAGAGCTATAGACGAACCTGTCCAGGACTCTGTCCGATCGACCGTGCGACCCATGGTCGAAGACCTGAAGGAGAAAATGGTCAAGCAGGATGCTCAGACCTTTGACGAATTGTGGGACAGGCTAGCTCTAACTTTCAAGGTCGTTGACGCTGTTCGCAAAGTGGCGCCTGTTTTGCCTGGCAGATCAGTGGCAGCGCCATCTTGACCCTGGTATCACACCATCTTATGCCCTTGTAATTAGTAATTAAAACTCGACATTTTGCTCGACATGGCTTTGGCTTGGCTTGACCTGGCTTTAATTTATGGCTTGAACAATGATTTTCAAAACTCAATTACTATACCATCTATGAGCTATTCCATGTTATTTATTTTTCAAACCCGTGCCAAAAGGAGAACCCATCATTTGAGTAGGCTAGCTGTGGTTACGATAGCAATAGCGCACCATAAAAGGAAACATTCATAACATGGCACAAAAACGCCGACACTGCATGACCAACACGCACTCTTTCACTCTTTCTGTCCCTTTCGCCTCTTAACGACGCGTCAAAAAGCGGGATGTACACCCGCCTGGTATCCCTCGGCCTCGCCGTGACCCTGCTGCATGCTGTTTCTGGTCAAAACCTCTCAGCCGCCGACATTTCTACAGTAACAACGCGGTTGGCCGAGGGAGCAACCCACAGGTACTTGATTCGTGCACTTGGTCGTTGACTGTCTCTCACTGAACTAGCTGGGAGCTTGGGACTCGTTCTGAGGTACGCTATTATCTCATGCATGACCTCATGATCCGTTCATCTCGCAGGCCTCGCTCGAGCTATATGCCCCAAATTTCTCAGTGTTCACTTCGACCCAGCTCCCGCCATCCACTACGATACCATCCAACACCACTTCTGCGATCGCGCCCGTGTTCTCTATCGCCCGCAATGTGGTTTCTGGTCGTGGAGCATCCAATGGAAACGTAACAGGCCCCCAACCTCTCCTGCGCGATGGAAGTGCCGGTGAGTCGTCCCGGAATCACTACTTGCGCTCCCGCTTAAACTGCATATTCCAGGGGACCCTGCCAGCATCGGTTGTCGCGGTCCTCATGGCAAATTGGACCGGCCAGGGTGCTGGTGTGTGCGAAAGGTTTCTTAAAAATCGCTCAGTCTGTAATTGACCGTTTCAGCGGACGGGCAGGACTATGCGCGCGCGGCTCGGGATCAGCTAGACTACTTGTTGAACGTCGTGCCTCACACTAGTGATGGAGCCATCTCTCATCGCGTCGCCCAAGTTCAGCTCTGGTGATAGCTAGTGCTGGTTTCACCTGAAGTACCTTGTTCTCACTAGATTTTTCTCAGGAGTGACTCTGTGTATATGGTTCCTCCGTTCTTGGCGTATTATGGGATGATCACCTCTAATACCACCCTCATCACCGAGGCGTACAATCAGATCAAGCTCTACAGGAATTACCTCCGTGATACAAACGCCAAGAATCTGTGGAAACATATTGTCCTGAGCAATGATACATCGGATTCACCGACGGACGAAGGTCACTGGTCCACAGGTGGGTGTCCTTCGTGTGCACACTACACCGCTCATTTATCCCTCATGACCTAGGTAACGCGTGGGCGGCCGCCGGAATGCTTCGAGTCCTCGCCACCATGAAGAACTCTCAATTTAGCAAGTCATTTTCGAGTCAACAGAAAGATTTAGCTTCCTGGGTGAAGGAAATCCACACAGCCATGTATGCCAACATTGTAAGCTCGTTGTTCCATGTCGTTATATGAAGCTGATGCGTTGCCTCGGAGGATTCGACGAATATCTTCACAAACTACGCCGATATACCTATCAGCACCTCAGGAATGTTTTACGATACTGCCTCTACCACACTTCTTGCAAGCACAGTCTATCGGTTCTCTCTTCTGTGGAACGATCACACCCACCTCCCCAACGCAGAAAAATGTCGGGAGGCGCTCTATGCGGCCGGCACCGCATCCACATCTGCTTCATCTTCTTCATCTAAAACAACTACCTCTTCCGCAGAGAGTGAGAAAGCAAGTGCCACTGGTTCAGCCTCCGAGTCCGGGTCCAAGTCCGCTTCCTCCACCTCGGCCACCATGACGCCGCCCTCAGCCACCCCGAGCCCTACTACAGCTCCGCTCACCGATCTGGTCCACTTCACGAACGACGGGTGGCTGACTCCCGTCGTGAATCCTAATCAGTATGGTGTCGAAGGAAGCAACAGCCCGGAGGGTGAAGCTTTCGTTCTTAAATTCCAGGCTGCCTATAGCGAATGGGTCGCAGGAGGGTCTGTCGGCGCCAATGCAGCAAGGAGAACAATGACATCGACAGCGGGTTGGGCGGGGCTTGTAGGATGCGCCGTGCTAGGCGGTCTGCTGGCCTTCGTATGAAAGGGGGCGATGCTCGCGCGGTTTAGACTTTGGTTTTTACTTAGACTGATTTTAAAAGGACAGATAGTAACCTGGATAGTGTGATTGGACGAGCCTAATAACTTAATTTGCTATGTACCACTTACAATGTGTTTGTAATTTTGCGTTATAGAGCGTTCACGCTCATGAGGACGAGGAACAAAAAAGCTCCGTATGTCGTGAGTGAGGAGCGACCACACCCATATAATAGCACTCTATGGATTATATAATATTTATTATGGCTGAGGAGGCATGCCCCATCTCCTCTGGCGTTAACGTTGAACTCTCGATCATGACACCGACGCCAACCTTTGCTGCGCTCTAACATAATCAGATCAGCACGACGAGCACTAAATAATGTACCAAGCAATGCACCTTGAAGTGGTCGATCTCCCCTGATATCAAGAACGCGAACGTTGGTGTAAAACGTTTGCTCAAGCAGAGCTGAAACCTTCCCATTCGAGTCAACCTGCGCCCTAAAGGTCGCTAACCGGAGGTCATACTTGGCCCCAATCGTGGTGATCGCCTCTCTCCGAGCAGGCAAAGCAATGAGCTGCAAATCAGTGGCCACCTCCACCTTTTCGCTCAGCTTGTGCCAATACGTGGCCTGCAGAATGCCGAGTCCCTGCGTCTGGGCAGTCGCGATCCAGCTTTTGTCAGTCCCGGTGATTTTGGCAAGATAGGAAGTGGAGAATTCTGATACGTCGGGCGTTGGCCGTTGATAGATACTTTCGAAGCCCAGTGCGATGTTTTTTGTTATGGATTGCAGGTAACTGCCGACATAGATCCCTGTGAGGTCGGTGGGCGACGGATTCATTGCTTTGGCGTTGAGACTGAAGTCCTGGCCCTGATAGTCGTGCTCCAGCTGTATCATGTTGTGACCAACTTGGGACGAAAGCTACGTGAAGAACCTATGAGAGCGGTTTCGGAACACGACTGAAAGAAGCTACCTGCGCTTGCAGCTTCGTGACGGTGCTGCCTGCCCATCCATAGTTGAACCGGCCGCTCACATTCCCGTCATGATCAACACCTCCTTGAAGGAAAACCTAATATACTTTGAATGTGCTGAAAGAATTATTGGACAGCAGGACTACCTTGGTGCTCCCGAATATTGCGCCAAAATTGTATGAAGGCGGGACTGTCTGCGACCCCAGGCAAAAAGAATGGGTGACTTGGAAGAGCGGGCTCATCGACAGGCTCTTTGTCAAGTCGGCGCGAGCTCCATCAAAAATAAAATTTGACAGATGCGTAGCTGCGACACGGGAAAACGAGTCAGACGAAATGGCTGGAAGAGTGCCAGACAAGGACCTTTTGTCTCTTTTTGTAGATTTTCAACGGTGCCAGGGTGGGGGAGACCGAGATCTGCTCTCCACATAGCGAAGCGGTCATATGCATTGAAGAGGGGGGATACGGGCGCAAAGTAGGAATAGCGAAGTGACGGGGACGGCGAGTAAGGGTCGAGGAGGGCGTCCTTGGCGAGCAGCGGAGGGGTCGACACCATCGCGAACCTCAGTCGTGAAAATGCGGCACAGGATGACGTGTTTCAATACGACCAAACAACCGCATTGGGTCTTGCTTTCTGGCTTGGAGCGACCAAGGAGCGACGCGTCCAAATCACTACACCTACGACCTGACAAGACTCATATTACCCTGGCTATCCTTCCATGTCGGGATGCTGCGGATTTACCCGTACTGCCTTCTTGCAACTAACTGCGCTTGCGATTCAACGGACCCTATGCGCTCCCGCACCCTACCGCAGACTTAGAAGAGCGATAGAGAGGAGACATTAGCTGCATGGAATTTAGTCTCTTCAATTGGCTGCCTGTTATCCAAATTCCTCCCACTGGTCCCACTTCACTAACACCAACACCACCATTAAGTAATTTCCAAATTTCAACGGGTATTTATAGATGCCGGTGGTCGTCAGGCTGGATTCGTTCTTACTGCAAGATGTTGACACCGTAGGATATGTATAAAAAGTACGCATGATGCATGATGCTCCGCCCTCCTTCTTTCTTTTCGACGACATGGTCATCCTCAATCCGATAATGACACCCCGGCGGTACATTACATTGGTTGTGGTCACTGTGGTAGGTCAAGTAATGTTCAGCACCATCCACTCTAGCTTAAAAGATTCCAGCAAGCCTCCATTACATCCTTAGCACTTCCAACACAGATTACGGCCGACTGTCATCTCTCAGCAATCTAAAGCAGCAGTTCCAACGACCCTCCTTGACCATAAACAGTTCTTCTGGTGCTGGTGTCGACCCATACACGCGCACCGCAGCCTTACAATCGTCCCAAAACAATACACAATTCTCACAAGAGCGCAGGGCCAACGCCACCTTCGTGTTCCTCTGCAGGAACAGCGATCTCAATGGAGTCGTCGCCAGTGTCCAATCCATGGAAGATCGCTTCAATAAAAACTAATTACCCATGGGTGTTTTTGAACGACGAGCCATTTACCGACGAGTTCAAAGAGTACGTCTGCAGCAATATTCACTTCTCATTCTGTCATATTTAACAAATCTCCGCAGGCGAGTTAGCGTCCTCACAGTGCGGTGACATATATGCATTACACGAAGAGCGGCATTCACCCGCTCAACAGAACGCTCCGATATCGTTTGGACTTATCCCACCAAAACACTGGGTTCAACCTGATTGGATAGACGAGGATCGCGCGCGCCAGGGCCGCCAGAAATTGATGAAACAACGTGTTATTTATGGGGGTGAGTTCAGTGTATTTTTGTTATGGCGGTTCATGATGTCAAGCCAGGAAGTGTACCTTATCGCAACATGTGCCGTTTCAATTCGGGGTTCTTTTTCCAACACGAACTGCTACAGCCCTATCGATATTACTGGAGGTGTGGCGGATATCTCCGATCCTTCGACTCTTTCTAAAAGACTTTCGCAGAGTCGAGTACGCGCGTCCAGTTATGAATGCTCGATAACCGTTTAACGTTCACCAGGCCTGACGTCAAGTTCTTCTGTGACATTGACTATGACCCATTTGTATACATGCAGGAGCACGATAAAATTTACAGTCTGTTCTTGCCTTTCTCACCATCTCGGTGCCATATTGACCAAAAGTCCGGTTCGTTTTCAGGCTTTACCATCTCACTACTCGAGTGGGAGCCGACAATACCCACATTATGGGATTCAGTCAAAGGTCTGATCTGTCAGGAGCCTGTGTTTATACATAGCTCATCTAGATCGTTCTAGAATTCATGACTGAACACCCTCAATATGTTGAGGCTCAAAATTCAATGGATTTTCTTTCCAACGATGGTGGTAACGGTTATAACATGTGCCACTGTACGTTGATCAGTATGGTTCTCGTTCTCATCTAATCTCACGCTCTTCACAGATTGGAGCAATTTTGAGATCGCCGACATGGACTTCTGGCGAGGGAGGCATACACCAAGTTCTTTGAATTCCTCGAGGCTCGAGGGGGCTTCTACTATGAACGTTGGGGAGACGCGCCTGTACACAGCATTGCGGCCTCCCTGTTTGCGCGCAAAGACCAAATTGTGCTGCTTTTCCCCCCATCCTTCTATCTACTGTACTGATTTTTACTGTCCCGCTGAACAGCACTTCTTCCGGAATATTGGTATTGTCGACTTTCTTGTCTTCACTAATATCTACTGACCTGTCGGAGCAGGTTTATTATAAACACGAATCGTTCCAGCACTGTCCATCAGGGAATCAGTGGCGTGAAGGTCGCTGCGCATGTGATCCCAAGGATTCCTTCGGTATGTGTTTTGCTCCACTGCAACTCTGCACGTGAACTGACCTCTCCTAAAGACTACTCACCCAACTCGTGCTTGACACGGTTTGAGGGGCTGTTCCAATAGTAACTTTGTATATAATCCACATTAATATTGTATTTTCAACTCAGCGTACATTCAGTTGACTACAAAATTATCTGCTAAAAAACGAAACGCACCATAAGAAAGAACCTAGTTTAGGGTTAGGTCAAACCAAATGTGAACAAACCCGTTGTAGTTGCAACCAGTTTGCAACCACGGCCACTCACGTTGCGTTTGATCGCCGTGAGCCGTTTTGCTGTTCTCATCTGTCCTCCTCAACCCTCCTTCATCCTTTTCGCCAGGCGCGGTCTAT
>JARGXW010001321.1:0-25612 GCA_029204085.1 Mycena sp. CBHHK59/15
GGCCACTTAAGCTGCTTCTCCCCAATTGCGGAAGACCCACTATCTATCTTATCCGAGAACCTGGATCCAGGTTCTTTTTCTTTACAGCTAAATGCAGTACCAAAGGCATGAGCGGGGGGGTTTTTTCCCCCTTTTTCAGACATTTTTGATCCCCACAAAAGAATTGCGGATATCTCTACGAGTTCTGGGTGGAATCGTCTGAAACCTAGCTAGATCTTCCAGAATAATTCAATAGCAGTTAGTGATGGAAGGAAATCAGCGAAAACCTTTTTTATTTGGGAGTGCCATTTAGCAGGTTATGGCCGTCCTTTTGCTGTCCCATCCTGTCTCAAGTCCCTTGGCGGCCAAAGATGGCTGAGACGGCAGTGGGCCATCCCCGTTGACGGGACGGTGGGTGGCCCTATTTGCCACTCTTTGTTTGATGATTTGAATGCTGCCTATGGACAAGTAGGAGATGAGGATGATGATGAGGAGGAATAATGACCCTTGGTTTTCTTTTACACTCTAGAGGCACAGAAGAAGAAATACAACTGAGTTAATGGGCCTGACTGTATCCAGGGAGTGGCTGTGCCCTGTCACACACCCAAGTCCTGTCACAACACCCAGGTTCTCTGCCAAAATCCAAGTTCTGTGACAAAACCCAAGTCCTGTAGTGTTCTTTTAGAGCAGTGGAGACTGAACAAGAAGCCAGGTCATGTCCAAAGCCCAGGTTCTCTATTAAACCCAGGTTCTTGCCTAGGTACTCACCCAGGTTCTGTACTAAACCCAGGTTCTGATAGAATTTGGCTCCAAGTCCTATTTCTTTTTGGGCAGAAAACACTGAACAAGAAGCCAAGTGCTGTGCCAAATTCCAGGTTCTCACCCAGGTTCTTGTCTAGGTCCTCACCCAGGTTCTGATAGAATTCAGCTCCAAGTCCTATTTCTTTTGGATCCAGGTTCTCAGATAAGACAGATAGGGGACATGGGGGCAGGGCCGTGTCTTCTTCGACGAGCTTCTCCTCGCTGGCGTTGAGGCAGAGACACGCTCAAGTGGCACGCGTGAGGCAGTGATGGCCAAAGCGGGAAGCAGCAGGTGATGTTGGAGACAGCTATCAGGCAGGACTAGCCAGACCGTCGTCCAGACAGACGCGCTAAGAACGGTGCAGTGTGGTCAAGAGCAAGCTATGTGATCTGTCTGCCTACAGCCTCGGAGCCTAACAAGCAACTACACTACTTGGGGGTAGAGGGCCGTGGCTGCGCCGGGCAGGATCTCGTACTTATCTTTTTCCCATCGTGCCGATTACGCCGCTTAGTAAGCTGGTCATCCCAAATCCACCCGGACATACAGTGATACACGACAAACCTGGAAGACCCAAATGATTGATGTGATTTCAATGAGGCCCAGGCAAACCAGGCCGTGTATTTACTTCGGCAGGTCCAGGGCAATATTGAAAATTTGCTGGGGGACTTGGAAGGAGGTATATACTAGACTTATTAATGTTTGTACCCTCTGAATGAGCGGCATGGGACTGGGGGTGGGCACAAGGTCGCTGATGGCCACTTACATAAGCACATAGCCACATCAAAACGCGCCGATGCGGTATTTTGGTTTTCCCCCATGTTAATGATACTTGTAGATGTAAGATGATCCCAGAAGCTGGTTCTGACACTCTCTTAAGTGAGATATTGGACCTCCACTGAGATTCAATGTGTTAGTCCTGGATTTTCACCTCTTAACACGGTTGGTCACGCTCTGTCACACGTCATTATTATTGATTATTACTGTGATTGCGCGCCCTGGCCACTTCACGTTTTTGGGCTGATTCACCCCCTTGGTACCTCCGGCTGGCGGTTGATCTCAATATATTAATAATATCTCGGGATTCTTCTGGGCAGAATTTTGTAAACCCCCCCTGCCACTTGAACCGAGATACAAAAACTTTTATCTGACTACTTTTAAAAAATCTGTCCAGAAGGATCCCGAGATTTTAGGATTTTGAGACACTTTGCCTCTTAGCTTTGGCTGCTTGTGGAGGACATCATGCTACAAACGTGAAGGCGTTTCTGATTGAGGATTTAGCAGAGAGGCTTCATCAATCAACATGTACAAATAGATCAGGCCTTAGTAGGACGTGCCCACACGGTTACACCAGGGAAAAGAGACAGAGGTAAATAAAAACAGCACAGCCCTAGGCCACACAGCCACTAAAGGGGTAAGGAAAAAGTGAACGAAGTATAGGGACAGCCACTAAAGAAGTCAGACACAGCCACTAAGGAGACTATCTTAAAAAATCGGAGACAAGGAAAATAGGGAGACTTTTAGCCCCTCGGAGGAATGAAAGGAACGAGTATTATGTAAACATAAGTACTCGTAACTACACTACAGCACTGCAGACCAGAATGCACTAGTGCAATGTGCTCCTGCATCTTAGGGCGGTGCATGCAAGGAGCGGCACATGATGACACTGTTGGAGCAGAGGCAGGAGCCACCCTTCTTTGTTCGTGGTGGCATGTCCCCTTCATTCCTGCTCTTCATAGGCGGTTATAGATGTGTGCGCTGCATAGGAGCATTATTTTGTCTCGTTACTGGCCCCGGTGAGGTCTCGATGAGCCCACTGATTTCAGCCGCAGAGATACAAAACCGTGTTTGGGTTGGATGGGGGTGGATGGATACCATATTCTCACCGCATAAAGGGTATCCACTGTGTTTATCTAGAGCTCGCTGGCTATTCTCGGCTTGCAGCACATCTGCAAGTTGGAACACGTATTTTCCCAATTGAGAAGTTGATGATGCGAAAATTACGTGGCAGTGTGGCGCGAATCGAGAAAGTAGAACACTGGACATATTTGGAGAGTGCAGAGGAATAATTTCTCCATCCTTGAGTGCTGCATGGAATTTTTACCACACTGCAGCGCAGAATACACACTCAGCAACATGTGTTCTGCAAGACTCGGATCTGTGGCCTGAAGAACACATGCGGCACAGGCGGTGCTGCAATTCCTGAATGATAGGAGTGCATTAGCTAAACTAAATTCCAAATATGCTCATTGGATTCGCTAAATTCGGACTCATGTGAAAAAGCCTGTGTGGCAGGTTTCCAGTTGCAATGCAAAGTATCTTCCTCAAAAAGGAGGTTGTGTCCGGGCTCGATTCCTTTTGGAATTGAAAAGGATTAAACACACGGTAAATTAGGACTCATGTGAAAGAGCCAGTTCGACAGGTGGTCTGGGCCCTCCAGAATTGGCTGTACCTTTGTGAAGCATTTTTTCAGATGCAATTCAACACATCTCCATCGAAAACGAGGTTGTTTCCGGGGCCCAATACCTTTCAGAATCTTGAATATGATTCGCCGGGGCTTATGTGAATTCAGCCGATAAATCAGCCAACACCATAAGCCTTGAAAAACCGGATCTCTCAGCACTGTGATAAGCCAATCAAGATGGCAAATGCTGTTGAGAGCACTGCAGCTAATTTCAATCTTAGAAATATTATGCAGAGGATTTATGAATGTCTTAGATACTCTCCCCTCTTTTCCCTTTTTTTCTCTCTTTCACTGGTTGAACATTTCAAGTTTTGCACTGAAAATTTTGGTGAAAAATGTTTTGAATTTTACAGTAATTTTTCGCCAAAAAAGTAGGTGAAAAACTTGAAACATTTTGGTGACCTTTTTGAACCTTGTGAAAAATTTCTGAAAAAGAGCTGAAAAAGTTTTGAAGTTCAAAAAATTCATGAAGAAGTTACAAGTTTTTCACTTGGTTTTTCACTGAAAAATTGCTGTAAAATTCAAAACATTTTTCACTAGTTTTTTCACCAAAAAACTTGAAATGTTCAACCAGTGTTTTTCCAACTTGAAAAAACTTGATTCCGTCGGGTTACTGCCCTCGGAATGACTGTTTTCTCGCTATGAGAGATGCCGGGATTTGCACAAGTGGTAGGGCCCATTGAAATCATAAACATGGTCACCGGGGGTTGGCATTTTGTTGGATGTAGCATTAACCACTCAACCAGACTGGTTGAATGGTTAATGCTACATCCAACACTGCGGCCCCAGCCCCAGCCCTGGCCCCAGCACCCCCAGCCAGCCCTCGGCTTCGGGTCGCAACAGTGGCAACAGCCCTGGTAAGGAACACTGGCACGTAGCATACTGTCTGCACTAATTTCCACCCCTTTTTTGCACGTGATAACAATATCCACATTGAACAACAGCAAAACTCACTTCCATTGCTTTGGGCACCCAGAATTTTGCTTTCAAACAAGCAAAACAGATAAGAATTGGGGGAGATATCCACACTTTACAGGAGCAGTCGAGTATTACCATTTTTAGCTTGGGAGTTGATGTGATCAGTCATGTGATCCTTGTAGAGTGCCTCAAGGGCTACAATTTGAGACCCCACAAGGGGGTACTTCAAGATTTTCAAAATGTTGAAATCACACGTCTCGGCGAGTCTTTTTCCTTTTTTGGGACCTAACAATGATCGGATCAGTAGGTTGACTAAAGGATCTTGTAGAGCTCTTCAAGGGCTTCAATTTCATACCCCACAAGATGTGGTTTGAAATTTTCAAAATCCCTAAAACCGCCGTGTCTCGGCGAGTTTTTTGCCTTTTCTGGTCCAATCAGTGATCAGATCATTACGGTCTTCAAGGGCTACAATTTGGTACCCTTCCCAAAAAAAACTATTAGGCTAAAGGTCGGCCAAGATAAATAGTGTATTGAACGCAGAATCTTGTTGAGCAGTGTACATCAAAATAATCTCTCTTGTGTTGTGAAAAGTGAAACAATGCAGAGTGGTCACTTCCCATAAGTGAGGATCGTTGATTAGCTCAGTGGTTACCTTCATGTTCACGGACTTTCAAGCGTCATCAGAAGGTTGCGGGTTCGATTCCTGCAGCCAGCCTTCTTTTGCCACTGTAACAGGATTAAGTATTGTGATTCTTTTGCGTCCTTTCCCCATCACATGGTACGCGATACGAGAACAAGTGAAAGGAGGGTCTGTGTAGTGCAGCATTCAGAAATGAGTGATCTAAGCTCCACCAGTAGAGTATGCATGATGCTACAGAGGGTAGGACCGACTGATGTATAAAGGTGGAATATGATCGATCTGGATCGACAGAATATGAAATGGGCTAACTCTTGATCGAGATAGTGGCGTGATTGGAGTGTTCTTCTGCGAAACAGGAGAGGTGTTAATCAGGTGAAAAGGACAAAAAACAGTATCACAGGGGATCAGAGGACTTGATGAAAGACGATAAGGGTGAGAGCAATGTGACAGAACAAAATAGCCGGAAGATCATGAACTGTTCTCCAACTGCACCTGTGTAATATATGATGCGCTCTGATACACTAAAGGTGATAGGATGACGCTGATTGCAGGGCAGGACATATGGTGAAGGTCTGAGATTCGGTGGAGCAGTAGTCCACTACGGGTTTACATGTACATACAAACTTGCAATTTATCGATACGGTTCAGATGTAAACAAGATATACAGTGCTAAAGAGCGGCTATGGGCACAAGACACTAAGAATCTGTGCAGAACATTTTTCGACAGCTTTGCTGTATGTCAGGCATTGCCTCTCCAGCTTTAAGTTGTGCTTCCAATCTGCGTGTGTTGAGAGTTTTGTGGTGAATCCCTCGATTTGCCACACACGTTTCTGGTACCATGACTCGCATGCTGGTGTCCACCAGCCAACATTGAGCCTGGATAAAGTGAAGGCTGGCGGCTTTGGCCACCAAGATACCGTCATCACTTACCTACCACCAACTGCATTCGGATCACGTTATCCTAAAACAATTGTCAGCTTCATTTGGCAGTTGGAACAAATAAAAAAAGGCTCACCGGTCGCAGTGTGGTATACGCCGCAAATAAGGTCCAGCTCTTCTTCTGTCAGCTGATCATCCCAAGAGGCAGCCATTGATGAACTGTTGCAAAGACAGATGCCGGTAATAGGTGCATCGTCACTTGGGCCCTTCATTACCTCATCGTTTGAGATGGCCTCTCTTGTGAGATGTCCAACGATACCACCGTAGAGCAGAGCTGCACGGCCACGTGGAGTACTGAGGAACTGGTTTCGAATCGCGACATATGTCTTGTAGTCACGACGATCGGGCTGGTAGTTTCTGGGCCTGAAGACCAGACCCGAGTGCAGGTGATGCTTCGTTGTCTCTACAAAGGGTGGTATCGCAGTAATCTTGCTCCGGTGGCAAAGCCTGAAGGCCATCCCACGTGCAAGGAGATGTTCTACAACGGCCTGAAGCTTTGGGCCCCAACCTTGCCGAACGATTTCAAGAGTAGTAGTTGCACTGTCAAGGAGAAGGTGGAAAGAATCGGAGCTGTCCTTCTCACGAAGAATATAATGAATGGTGCCATTGAGAGCTTCCCTGCTAACATCTACAGTCCAACTATCGTACAGCTCGGAACTCTTTTGGTGAAAATCGAGCAGTTCAGGAGGAATTTCATGCACAGAACATGTGTCCAGGCAGTGAGAAAGAAAAACATATATATTATGCATTTTTGTCTTGCTGAGGAGTGGAATATCCTTATCACCCAGTAGTTTAGCAATAACTAGATTGCGGGGAAGGAGGCGATTGGTAGTCTGGGCCATCTCTTTGGGTAAGGAACATCCAAAGCGCACCATCACCATTTCCTCGAGGTTTGGGGAAATGAGCTCATACCTGCAGCGGGTAGCATCCAGTGCAGGTTGAGTGAGAGCATGACAACGATCCAAGTCGGACACAGATGAATATGGCCTGGCAGGTTCTGGCGCAGCAATCTCTGGGAACAATTCCAACGGAACATCATTTTCATCCCAATCCTGTACATCAGTAGGGGATTCATCCCCATCACCGAAATGGGCATCGTGATCATCCCATTCAGACCCAAACTTCTCACAGCAATCCCACTCGTGATGGAACGAATCATAAATCCGTTGAGACAGCGAATAATCCTCCCGCACCCCTTCATAATTTTTGCGGCCAGCAGCGCGACAAATGTAGTGGGCATCTGAAAATTCCCATACATACACTCATGCTCCTGTTTTACCTGGAACTCCAGTGGCCTGTGCATGTTGCTCCCTTTGTAGGTGCCAGGCTCTGTCTTCCGATGTTTCGTGAGACATTAAGTCATGGTTCTTTTTCTGATGCCGAGCAAAAAAGGATTCCATATCTTCGCCGGGGTGTTGACCACTGTGGGCCTCGATGGGTGGAAAAGGTGCTGGGGTCATTAGAGCGATATCCGGTGAGGTCGAAACTGAGATGACAACGTAAGGGTGACTGTGGCAGAAGCTTGAGAACACCGTCTGCTCTGTGTTGCGCATCGAAACCCAAGGACTGAATGAGATTTCCCCCAGTAGTTCATGCAGATATTTGATTTCCAATCCGTCTGGGACCATTTGCATCGTCAGAAGAGTCCTTAGAGCGTGCACTTGAGTGTAATGACCAATCTTTCCCCAACGAATATACAGCGGGATACGGAGCCGCTTTGAGATAATGGAACCAATCATGAAATCAAGTTCAGATTCCTGAACGAGGGTAGGGTCAGTCCCAGGGGGGAGACGCAAGTCGATTATGCCACCGATCCGGTGTGGAAGGGTAGGATGGACCACTGGCCGCATTCCCTACTTTTCATATCTCCGTATGTACCTTACGATACATTGGTCCTCAGACCACGTATTTGTTTTGTGCGTACACATGGCCAAGTATATCCTCCTTACACATGAGCCACCACCATCGACGTGACCAGTGACCTGAGCAGCCCACCGCGGCTACGTCGCCAGTGAACAGATTTCACCTGCGCTCTGTATTCTCATCCCTCCTGAGTCTCTACGTGCTGCACCCGTACTTCACGCCCACACGGCATATCCCCACTTCGAGACCCGATCTTTATTCTACACGTCTACAACATCCTCGGGACCTTTCGCCCATTTTCGCTTCCACCCTTACACCCCGTACCCAGACGACCGACCCGATATTTCTGTCCTCCAGCAGAGAACTCGCTACTGCGACACCGGGGAATTGTCAAATCTCCAGCTGCAGAATGCTCTAGATCTGCTAACCATTGAGGATGTACCTGGGCAACTTTACAGACCTCGTCTCGCCACCCTTCTAAACCAATGGTCATTTCAGCCAGCCGCAGGTAAAAAAAAAACATCGACAAGTTGCTGAGTAGGGGTAGGAATCTGTGGATAGAGCGACGAGCAATGTATCGGGCAGCATTCCTGGTACGATACAACCCAAGGTAGCCAAAACAGTAAGGATAGCCAAAGGGCACCATGCACTGAGGGCGCTGTAATCTGCTTCGCTCCATCGTAGCAAAGAGCACCGCACGGAGGTTTAGTTCCAGCGCGTACCAGTCCTCTCGGATACGAGGCAGAAGACCCCACCTTCCAGGGGTTACTTCCTCGACGGGAATCACATGTCCATAGTAGAGGCAGCCGAGGAGAGGACTGTACCATGGATTGGTGAGGGGAATGAATGGTATGTATGGAGTGCTCCGGGAGACATACAATGGGGACCAGAAGTTCCCCTGCATGGATGAAGGGCTTGGACTGGGGGCTTCCTTCGCGGAGGGCATATTCAAAAGCAGCTTTGGATCCCCGTGATAAACACCGAAAATGTCGCCCTTCACACGAGCATGACCTGTGATGGGACCATAGGCCTACAGACCCCAGTCTGTTGAGATTTGTAAATAGATAAGAGGACATGGTGCTTATGGGTACAGAGGGAGCAGTGTTCATTGCACGTGGTGTCTGAGTTCCAAGTATCAAGACTAGTAAATGTTCCCAAAGGCGTGCGGAACCTGCTGCGCGATAGCACCCAGCAAGTACAGAACCGGAGACTGCGAAGCGACTGGGCACCCAGCAGTGAAGTAGGAGCAGAAATGTCAAGAGACTGGGAGGCGACGCAGCACCTGACAGCAAAGTGAGAGGCTAAGATATAGAGAGAAGGAGTAACGAGTGGAAAGGTCAGGCACTATGTGGCGATGTTGCACCGCACAGCTGAGAGGGAAGGGATGAGAGGCGATAATCGTCACTGATCAGTATTATGTAAGACAGAGACAAAGCAAATCATCGGCGATCACTATTATGTAAGACAGATCAAGGGTCCACCAAGTAACCTCACCAACACAGCTGTCCAGTGTATTACCACTGGACAGTGCACTGTGTTTCCTCCCAATAAACAAAGGGTACCTCTCCTTCTTGTGGCGCATGGACACGACCCCCAGTGAGGCATTACGAAAATTTTGGGTTTCGAGTTAGCAACTGATTGCCCTTTTAGGAAGGGCAGAACCCAAATAAGGCAACCATAGGGCTCCAAAATTAGCCCAAAACAAGCCCATAGAAGTGCCTCACTTGGATGATCAGTTAGCTTTACCACCAACTGCTAGAATGCCATCTGAATTCAAGCATGATGGCCACACCTTCAGCTGTAAACGTCTCATGAAGGGAACAGTGCAATTCAGTTCAAACACCCCACCAACCCAACAGCGGTGCTCACAGGCTACATCAACAAAATATGGCAAATTCCATTACAAAATTATGTCCAGACTTTCATGGTTGTTGAAAAGCACACAGTTATACCACAGTATCTGGTGCAACAAACCCCTTATCCCTCCATGCCCTATTTTGCCAATCTATAGAGTTCACTGGTCACCAGGGGCTCTCTTCTTTACTCATCCTCCATTCTGAACAAGAATAATCCCCAGAAGTGTTGTCCTTTAGGCCCGTCATAAAGCTCTTCAGTCCTCTCCAGGTCCTGAGAGGCACTGTCCACCAACAGATTTTATACCACGAAGCTCCAAAAGAGCTCCGGTACGGTGCCAGTTCTTTGTACAGATCCATTCTGACCCCAAACAACTGCACAGAAACAAATCAATTACCCAGATCCATTCTCTGCTTCAGAACCTGTCAACAATATTAGTGTTTCGAAGTGTGCGGACTCTCTGAGGAGCCATCCACATCCTTCACGTAGTCTGTTGAAGCATCCACCTTCTACATTTAATTATTCGCGGTACCGTGGAGCGCGATCAGAGACCTGCGGACATCATTTTTCTGTTTGCTTTCAAAAGCGGACAGTGTCCATTCCATTAAAACCCATAAAAACTACACATCCTTGGAGGCTTACGAAGCGAACCTGCATTGCGACAGAGGCTTTTTAACAGCTCCGCCTGTAGAACAGAACCATACATGCCTGCAGAATGAGTGTATGAGCAGGCAGATCATGTTACTTGTATGTGGAATGACTCTGCAAGCCAGCAGACTTGTATAATTCCTTGTCAGACAGGTCGTGGACTGAGTTTCTTGTAGGTGGAATGACTCTGTGGGCCAGCGGACTGTGTAATTCTTCATCAGACAGGTCACAGACAGTCACGGGATGTATTTCTTGTAGGTGGAGTGACTCTGCGAGCCCACAGACTGTGTAATTCCTGGACAGACTTAGTCATAGAAGGATGCGGACTGAGGCAGAGCGACTCTGCAAGTTCTTGGTCGGCAGTGCCAGATGTGTGTTTTGAGGATTGTCCTGCAGTGGAGATGCCAGAGCAGTAAGGCAAGCAGGCAGGTAGAATATGTGTATGGCTAAGACAGGAATATATATGCTGACTATGCTACAATATGGCAGCCACAGCATCTGAGGCCATTTCTATGCACCTGGCTCACATTGGATGCCTAGTAGGGCCACACCCTGCCAGTGGGAGTACAAGCAAAAGAGGATTCCACCTCCCTGCATGGCATGTGCTATTGTGACTCACATCAAGTGCGGCACATGATGCCACACATCAACAGCACATGGCCAAAATGGGTATCTGCCCAATGTGTCGCAGATGCTCTCCATGTACCACACATCAGATATATGTGGGCACTCCATCTTGTACACCCTCAGGGTTGTGGGGTGCTTCTGTTGCCTCACGGAAACCAGATTGTGCTTGTGAAAGAGTAGGCTGTCTGGGTCAGTATATAAATCTGCAAGGGTGTTCCAATCTGTCAATGAAATAACTGGGGCCATTTTATTGCAAAACCTGTTATTACCAAAATAGGTTATTGATTTTGTCAGGGTTTCAAGTTATTGACTCGGCACCGCCTAGTTATTGATCCAGCCCACATTTTCGGTAGTTGATCCACCCAACACTGGTTATTGATCGAGCCATACATAGGTCATTGACCTACCCTCACTTTTTCACTTGTTGATTCAGCTGACTTGAACCACCGAGATTTGTTAGTTGACTTACCTTTTTCAACTTATTGACGGAGCCTTTGTACCTTACTGATCTCACCCATATGCAACTTATTGATCTGCCCTGACTTTTCCCAAGCCTGTGTTATTGATCTGCCCTACGTCTGTTTATTGATTTACCCTGACTTTCCAATGCACAAGCTGTTGTTCCAGTCATCTTTTACTGACCTATCCTAGGTTTTCTCAGGTAATCTGCTTGGCATCGACACCTAAACTTGTATCTTCCTCTTGCTCAATTTCTGGTACTCTTTGTAGCCCACACTGAGTCCTTCTGTACCTCAGCTTATATATGCTGTTCAAATTGTATAATAAATACCCATGCCTGCGGAACACCTTTCACACACATATGGTTTGACCAATACGCAGCACGTGGGTGGATCAATAACTTGAAGCTGGATTCCCAAAAGCATGGGTGGTTCAGTAACCTTGACCCAAAAAGTTAGGGGAGTTCAACAACCGAAAGTTGTGCTGAGTCAATAACTTGCCTCACATAATGTATGGATTGATCAATAAATATGGTGTGGGTGGATCAATAAGTCAGGTGTCAAAAAGTAATGGTAGATCAACTAATTATGTCGGTTGTGTCAGTAACCACCATTTGGTGGATCAATTAGGATTCGAGGCTGAGTCAAGATGCAAAAGACGTGGGTGGATCAGCAAGGTAAAAGTACAGGTGAATCAATAACTTTAAAAAGGCAGATCAACAACTCAGATTTTGCTGACTCAATAACCGCATGTAGGTGAGATCAATAAGCCTGAGGACAAAAGTGCAAGCAAGTCAGTAACCAAATGGCGGGTGGATCAACAACAGAAATGTCCGGCCACATAAGTAACCGGCTAGGGGTCAAAACATATTTTCGATTTTATTTATTTCGACTCTCTCAGCCAACCTACATACCACGTGACCTCTAAATCTGGTAATTCTGCAAGTGCAAGGTGTCCGGAAATTGCCGAAGTACTGTCAATTTTGGTCAAGGCCACTCCCTGTGGTCAACAAACCTCTCGGAGGAGCATCATAACACTCAGAATATAATTTATGCATAACTCATAAGTTGTATGACTTTTTCTCTCTATTCAAGCTTCAGGTTCCAAGGTCTTGGTCAACAATGCAAGTTAATCATGGTAAATAGACAGATCTAGATGAAGTTGATAAATACCGGGCCTTTGGAACAAGTCTCACAAATTGAAAGCTCATCGTACACAAAGATCCACCTAAATGCAAAGAATCATAATTTTCTATGACATTGTTCCCTTGATGAGTCGGCAGAACAGGGCTCACAAAGTCGGAGGTTGCTCGAATGACACCCTGGGAGCTTGGTTAGACCTCAGTGATTCATTAAACAGCTTTCAGCAAACTGCAGGTCGTCCTGGGACTGATTCCAACCCAAATTCTGATGGTACCTAATTCCCCCCCCCCCCCTGACAGCCAGACCTACCTACCTGCCCCTGTGCCAGCTTGACCAGCCCAGACACCCTTGTAAATCTGTAAATGCAGCCCTTGATCAACCAAAGTTCCTCCTCATACTTACAGATCTCCCATTCCTGTATTCTTCAGCTATTGTGATGCCTGTTCACATCTCGGATGTGAAAATGTGCTTTATCAAATCAGCCTATACTTACAGGACTTATGGAGATGTTGTATCTCTGATACCCATAGTTACGACCGAACCAACAAAAGGCCTCCAGCTGTGACGTATACAGTTCATCAAGAAACAACAGTCTCAGCTGCCATAGGCAACCATCTTCTACTGTGTGTCTCACTTTTATTTGTTTGTTAATTATTTTAAATTTTAAACTTTATTTCCACCAGCAATATGCCGTATCGAAAGTGGTACCGCATATACAACGAGAGGGGTCAGTGGCTGAACAGGAAAAACACCTTTGCAGAAGTCGGAGTGGAAGACAATGACTGAGTTGAACTCAGTGAGCTTCTCTCCCCTTAAGTGTGATGATGACAGGTTTAATTTGAATGCTTGCCACAGAAATCATGTCTATTTCCGAAATAACCAACTATGAAAGTAGACTGATTTGCGCTGGTGGAATGCTGGGAGGTGCTAGCAGGTTCAAGGTGAAAATTTACACACAACTAGGAAAGCCATGATGACTTCCGCGAACTTATTGTTCAACCAAGGAACTGAAATCAGTCCATATGCGAAGGCATGGACCCAGGCTTGGAGAAGGTGACAAAGGTGCTAGTTTTCGTGCAAGTGTTGTCTGGCGTGAATGTCCAGAAGGGTCTTATACAGTTCATGAAAAGCTGATGGAAGGGTCCGGATCTGGCATGATGATGAATATTGCATCATTCCTTCGGATCTTCCGTCATTGGAGCTGTTTCTCTCATCTGAACTGAGCTCAAGCCACGCTGCACGCAATTTCCTAACCAGGGCAGATTCCTGCTAGTCTATTTTAATTGTACTGTACTGTCACAAACTATTCTATGCCTCACCCATTCGAGTCCACCCTCAACCCTCTCACCTGCACCTAGCCCTCTATCAATCCTGCCGTATCCAATGACACCACATCCACTGAAAAAAAACTATGGAAATGGGGAATTGAACCCTGATCTGCCCCCAACCACATCCACACAGTGATCACAGGGCCGCGCTATCCTTTGCACCATATCCAAACATATTCTATTGGATGGAAAGTGAGCTCGTTAGGTGCTATAGCCACAAGAATGGAGAGCACAATGACGAGAGGTATGCTGGAAAGTCGAATTTCGGAATATCTGTTCAGTTACAGTTATGCTTTCAAAGGGATGGAATTGAAGCGAGTATCATATATCATAGACTCCTTAAATGTGTTAAATCAATTCAAGTCTCTGATCAGCGGTGTTCAGCCCAACTGTTTGCACCAAATCTACACCATTCCATGGCTCTGGGCACATACACACTAAAAAAGTTCAATGGTGGACAAGGTTCCCTGGTTTTCAGGCTCTTTTATTCTAAAATCCGGACTAGGTAGGGGGTCATTTTGGGCTGCAGTTTTACTCTATACTGGACCAGGTTACAGTAGTTTTCAGGTGCCAATTAGCATATGGGTTCTGAATTGTGGCATGCTGCTTGCAGCGCATTCTGTGGTGACTTCACTTCATTGGCAGATGCCACTTGTTCAAGATGCCATACTACCCCGTTATTGATAGACAGTGTTCACCTGTCTCCGAAAACCTTGACACTGGTCAAAAAGTTCTCGGCCTGAGTTTTGATGGAGGGCTAAGCCAACCAAGCATTACTGCTTTTCGTACGGATCACTGACCTTTTTGGGATGGGCCCAGTCCAGCTCTGCACAAGCGGAAGTGACTTTTGCTCTGAGTGTTGTTGGATCCCCCCAAAAAAAATACAGAATGGGCAGACAATATCAGGGTGTATTTATTGTAGCACTTTTGCAAATTTATGCCTCACAAACAAAAGATAATGAATTTGTTGGAACGTGGTAGTCTGGAGCCAGATACAGCCAGTCATACCCAAAACGGTAATCCTTGGCATCATCAAAAATTGATGCAACAGGTCTGAGTCAGCGGCTTGAGTGTGGCCATCATTTTATCAAGTGTTAAGCACCTGCAATTAACCAACATCGAGCGCCCCTAACAGTTATTACACACAATTCTGCAGCCAAGATCAACGACCCCATTGCCAAGAATAACCGAATTTCTCTTGGCAACCCTTGGTGTCTCTTCATGTATATCACCCACTGCTTCCTCGTACTCCTACCAATCTCAAGCATTCCGACAATAATCAGAGGAAGTTAAACCGAAGAAATGCATACAGATTAGCAGCAGAACCAAGCAGGACAGTTGAGAGATAGTTTGCGACACTCTTGCAGCCTCAGTTGCTGAAGTGACAGACCAGATAAAGCAAAATATTGACCTAGGTCAATATGTAAGCTTAGAGTAGATAATTCAGTAGAAGAATTAAATTTTGTAGATAGTTGATGAATTGATTTGGTGCAAAACCGCTATGGAAGTAGCCCCAATCAGCGGCTCTTTCGAAAACAGAGAGTTGTTCACTCTCAGTGAGTTGTGAAAGGACTCCTGAAAGTTCATCTTTCAGCACCCATTTACAGAAAGAAGAAAGACATCATTTTCACGCAGTTGAAAGGTGCATTGAAGTTCTTTGTTTCATGTTTTCGGAAACTTTCGCCCCTTATATGGAAATATCTCCTAAAAAAAGGAAACAAAGACACCCCGATGCACCTTTTGACTGCATGAAAATAAAGTCTTTCTTCTTTCTGGAAATGGCTGCTGAAAGACGCACTTTCAGGAGTCCTTTCACGGCTCACTGAGAGTGAACAACTCTCCGTTTTCGAAAGAGCCGCTGATTGCAGCTACTTCCATAGCAGTTTTGCACCAAATCAATTCATCAACTATCTACAAAATTTAATTCTTCTGCTGAATTATCTACTCTAAGCTTCCTAGGTCAATATTTTGCTTTATCTGGTGTGTGATGGGATTGCCAAAGGCAATCTGGAAATCACCGAGTGGCGCTCGCGTGGGTCAATATCCGTGATCCAGAGATCGCTTAACCCTTGGAGACAGGCAAAAGAATTGTGCATCAAGTTAGATGCCCTAAGGCTCCAACCATGTAGTATACGTGTACAAATTGCCATACACTACACTGATACGGTTTGTATACAGTGTATAACTGGTTATTCACATGTATATATGGTAAATTTTCAGGCAACAAACTTGATTTGTAGTGCTGCGTTCGAACCACATCCAAACTGAGTACCTAAAACTTCAATAGTCCGGCCTTTATCCACATCTTTGTGAGCATCACAATCATGATGGTGTTGGCATGCATAGACAAGCGAGTTTCATGACACAGGTGGCGCGATTTGGAGAAGAGGCACTCTGTTATATCCATGCTTTCCCGGTCCTTGACCTTCCGGTCCATGTCCGGTACCGGAGCCCGGAACCGGACGGATCATCTTCGGACCCTTTGCAGATCATCGGGTCCGACAATTTTTCCGGTTAATGTTCCGGGACTCATTCAAAGTCCTCACACTCCAGATAATCCTACTGTTTTTCCACGATCTCCATATCTGGATCGTGCTCAAGTCATTCAGCAGAGCACTTCACCGATTCCTTATCCTCCTATTGCTGAGGATGTAGAGGAATCCGGTTCTACCGGACTACCTCTGGTTCCTCAGGCTGAGGAACCTGGCGATGGCAGTAGCGATCATACACCCTCCAATTCGGAGCACGGAGACCCTCCTGATCCCGATGATGATAATGGAGGTGATCTTCCTGGAGATGGTGGTGGGGGTGGTCATCCTGGAGGAGGAGGAGGAGGTGGAGGAGGTGGGGGTGGTCCTGGCGGTCCTCCACCTGGACCCAGACCCGGACCCGGACCTGGACCCGGTCCGGCGGTCCTCCTCCCCCAGATCCCGAGTCTGCGGAACAGTTGCTTGTCAGCACTATCGTACGTTCCGGGATGCAATTCAGTCTTATGTCACACATTCCTCGGCTCCACCTCGTTCTACTCGCTCGAATCTCCGCAACCCAGATACTTTTGATGGCTCCGACTCCGCGAAACTCCAGTCTTTTCTCACTCATGTTACCTGCATTTTGCGGAACGTCACCAGGATTTTATCTCGGATGATGACAAGATTTTCTATATCATGTCATATCTCCGGGGCACTGCTCAGCAGTGGTTCGAACCAAATCTTTACGACTCGGTTCCGTTCCGGCTTGGGACGGAAATTTTCCGCGCTTTTCAGGAACTCCAGGAGAATTTTGGTCCGCAAGATCCGGTGGGAGATGCTGAAGATCTCATCCGGTCTTGCCGGATGAAATCCGGAGACCGGATTGCCACTTATATCATCGGTTTCGATCGTCTCGCAGTCCTTACCCAATGGGGCGACAATGCCCTGCGACATCAATTCTACGAGGGTCTTCCTCGCCGGCTCAAGGATGAAATGGTTCATCACAACTATGTCAACACCTTGCTTGGGGTAAAGATATTGCCCGCCGGATTGATGCTCGCTATTGGAAACGCGATTGGAGAAACAGCGAGAGCGGGAGCATGAGAAGATTAGCAGTGGTGGTACTGGTTCCGGTAACCGGAACTCCGGAAATTCCGGTCACAGTCAAAGGATCACAAGCGCCAACTCGTCGTCTAAACCGTCTAATTTCCCTTCCGGTCAGAAACCTTCGGAAGCAGTCTGGCAACCCTACTTCGTCATCATCTTCGACGAAGGCCACTTCCGTAGACCGGCTCAGCAGTCTTCCGGTCGGACTCCAAAGCCGTATGCCGACAAACTCGATAAGCACGGGAGACTCACCAAGGACGAAAGGGAACACCGATCTCGACTCAATCTCTGCATGTTCTGCGGAGGTGCCGGTCATTCAGCTTCGGAGTGCCGGAAGCGTCCGGAATACGCTCAGGCAAGGCGGTCTGCGACGGCTGAAAAGCCTGCTACACCGCCGAAACCGCCGAGTCAAAAAAATAATCAGTAGCTCGGATACCTCAGCATCCGGTCCGAGTTGCGTTGACTCCGGGGTGCTTCCTGAGGTTTGCCTCAACGCTTCCACTCTTTCCCTAATGCCCTTTACGTCGATCTTCACGTCTCTACGTTCCGGTCGGACTATACCCATTCCGGTCCGGAAGAATATGCAACCATATCTCCTTCCATACTGTCACGAATTGCGTCGGGATTCAAAATCCGCTTGCGAACTCTTATTGATTCTGGTTCTTCTCATTGTTTTATATCGTTGAAAGAATGTGAAAAAAATGGGTTTTCACCGTATCCGGTTGCTCCGGTTAGACTCCGGTATCTCGACGGCTCTTCAACAATCATTAATCGGCAGCTCCGCTGCTAATCCGATTCCCATCTGGCGATGTCCATCCTATGGAATTTTTCGTTACCCGTCTTGATTCGCCTTGCGACTTGGTTCTGGGATACAATTGGCTCAACCGCTTTAATCCGTTGATTAACTGGTCTGACGCTACTATATCATTCCGTTCCGGTCAATCCGGTGATTCATCGTCGACATCACAGACACTAAGTCTGTTCCAGCTACGGTAGTTCCGATTACGGACGAGGAATCTCCGATTCCGGTTTTCCGGACGAGAAACCTACACCGACTCCAACGTCTTCGCCAGATTCCGGTCCTTCTATGGACACTCCGAGGCATCTCCGCCTCTTCCGGAGGCTCTAAGCCTCGTCCATTCACTTCCGTTCCCCTTGTGTCACTGGTATCTGCTGCGGCTTATAGTGCTATTATTCGAGACAAGGATACTGTCAGTATACCTTGCGTGCTTGTCCTACAGAGGATGCCCAAGCTCGTTCTGCTTCAGCTGACGTTCCGGACCTTTCCGGTCTTCCTCCGGAATATCACGACTTCGCCGACGTATTCTCGGAGAAGGAGGCGTACAATCTTCCTCCTCATCGAGAATATGACCTTAAAATTGAAACCCAGGAAGGCGAAGTTCCTCCGGTCGGCCACGTCTACTCTCTCTCCCAGAACGAGTTAGTTGCTCTTCGGGAGTTCATTGACAACAATCTGAAGGCCGGATTCATATATCCGTCTCGGTCTAGTCATGGGGCTCCAATCCTCTTCGCTAAAAAGAAGGACGGTTCTCTCCGGCTCTGCGTCGATTACCGAGGTCTAAATAGGATCACGAAGAAGGATACCTATCCACTTCCACTTATCACCGACCTCCTTGATGCTCCCGGAAAAGCACGAATTTACACCAAACTCGATCTGGCACGCCTATCATCTTCTCCGGATTGCTCCGGGCGATGAGCCCAAAACAGCTTTCCGTACTCGCTATGGCTCGTATGACTTCCGGGTTGTTCCGGAAGGACTTACAAATGCTCCTGCCTTTCAGCGATTTTTGAACACTATTTTCGCTGATTGCTGGACATTTACGTCGTCGTCTATTTGGATGATATCCTCATCTATTCCGACGACCCTTCCCAACATACTAGTCACGTCCGGGAAGTTTACGACGTCTCCGGAACGCAGGACTCTATTGCAAACTTCCAAAATGCGAGTTCAGCGTAACACTTGCGAGTATCTCGGATTCATCCTGTCTCCGGAAGGTTTCCGGATGTCTCCGGAGAAGTCTCAGCTATCATGGACTGGCCTACTCCCCGCAAAGTCAAGGATATTCAATCTTCCTTGGTTTTTGCAATTTCTATCGGCGTTTTATATGGAATTATTCTTCCATCACGATTCCGCTCACCCGGCTCACCCGGTCGAACGTCCGATGGAATTGGTCAGAAGATTGTCAATTATCTTTCGACACACTAAAACACGCCTATACGGAGGCTCCGGTCTTGCACCATTGGATTCCGGGTCGTCAAGTAACCGTTGAATCTGATGCCTCCGATTATGCGATCGCAGCCATTCTCTCAATTCAAGGAGACGATGGTGATATCACCCGGTTGCGTTCCGGTCACGGACTCTTGGTCCGGCGGAGCTCAACTACGACACACGACAAGGAACTCCTCGCTATTTTCGATGCCTTCACCATTTGGCGACATTATCTCGAGGGATCAACCTTTCCGGTCGACGTTGTCACGGACCACAAGAACTTGGAGTACTTTGCGACGACGAAATTCTTACTCGCCGCCAAGTCCGGTGGTCCGAGTACCTTTGCCATTTCAACATGGTAATCCGGTTCCGGCCCGGAAAGCTCGGAGGTAAACCGGATGCATTGACTAGACGATGGGACGTCTACCCTAAAGAGGGGGATAGGGCTTATGGCCAGCTCAATCCGCAAAACCTTCGCCCAATTTTCACCCAAGATCAACTCTCTGCATCTCTCCGCGCTACCTTTCTCGAGGAAATCGTTCTTCGAGCTACCGTTGTTATGGATCTTGAGAAGCTTTACTCAGATATCCGCAACCATCTCAACGATGATCCTGCCGCTGTTTCCGGTATTAACGCTGCGAACTCCGGTAACCCTTCCCGCTGGACTCGATCCTTCCGGTCTTCTCCGGCTCGATGAGCGCATTTATGTGCCTCTGGTCTCCGGAACCTCTCCGGAGTTGCGACTACGTGTTCTACAGTACTTGCATGACCATGTTCTCTCGGCCACTTTGGTCAGAATCGCACTCTAGCTCTCATCCGCCGAGAATATACCTGGCCGGAATGCCGGAACTTCGTCCGGGACTATTGTCGATCTTGCATTATTTGCCAGCGCAACAAAAAGCCTAGGCACCGACCTTACGGATTGCTTAAGCCTCTTCCGGTTCCCATCGGCCATGGGATTCCATTTCTATCGACTTCATCGATCAATTACCGGTTTCCGGCGAGTACGACACTATTCTTGTCATAGTTGACCGTGCTCTAAGCAGGTTATTCTGTGGCTTGTGACACTCATATCGACTCTCCGGAACTTGCCCGGCTTTTCCTTATTCACTTTTCTCGAAGCACGGTGTCCCTTCCCATGTCACTTGTGACCGGGGCTCCGAATTGTTTCATCCTTCTTCCGGTCCTTGGGCGAACTCCTCTATGGAGCTGCACTATACTTCCGGTTATCATCCGGAAGCGGACGGACAACGGAACACATGAACCAGACTGTGGAACAATATATCCGGATGTATACCTCGTACCAGCAGGACGACTGGCACGAACTACTTCCCCTAGCTGAATTCGCTTTGAACAATTCTCTGAATGCTCTACCGGAATATCTCGTTCTTTGCGAATAAAGGCTATAATCCGGCTATCAATATCCACCCGGAACGCGACGTGAACATGTATGCCAAAGACTATGTTGTCGATCTCAGACCTTCATCAGTCTCCGGGAGCAATCACTTTCGCTCAGCAGCGATATAAAGAAACTGCTGACCGGAACGTATTCCGGATCCCCGGTTACAGATCGGCGACCAGCATTTATCACGACAAAGTATATCCGGACGAAACGGCCCACTCCGAAATTTCGGAAACTCACCTTGGGCCTTACGAAGTCATTGGTAAACCCAGTGCGGCTTCCTATACCATCCGTCTCCCAAAAAGCCTTTCACAAGTTCATCCGGTCTTCCATATATCTCAACTCGAGCCCCATTTTCCGAATCCATTCCCCGGTCGCGAGGAACCACCTCCGGCTCCGGTAGAAATCATTGACGGTGAAGAACACTATGAGATCAAACAAATCGTTGACTCAAAGATTGATCGCCGTTTCCGGTTGCCCCGGACCCAGCTCCGGTACTTGGTTGAATGGCAGGGCTACGAGAACACCGATGAACAGTTTAGCTGGGTTAGTGCGGATGACGTTGATGCCGATGAACATATCGACAATTTTCATCGTCTTTTCCTAACAAGCCTGGACCAAACCCTTGAAATCCTTCCTTTCTTACTCTCCGGTATTTCCGGTTATTCCGGTCGACTCCGGATTCTCTTATCATTCAAGAAAAAAAAAGCAAGAAAGATTTTTCAGAAAATTTTATATTACAAATGTTCTATTCGTCTTCTGACTCCTCTGGTTGGTCCTCCACCTGGATTGGAGGCAGGGATTCGTTTCCATCCTCTTCTGCAACCCTCACGTCTTCTTCGTCCTCGCTCTGGAACCCTTCCGGCCACTCCGGACTGGACCGGATTCGCACTTCCTCTTCTTCTTCCTTGGCTTCCGGCTCCGGCTCCGGTCGCTCTTCATCTTCCTCCCTCTCATCTTCGGGCTCAATTGACTCCTCATCCTCCGCATCCTCCCGGTCCATTCCATCTAACTCTTGCCGGATCCGGGCCTCCCTCACTTCCATCTTGGCCCGAGCCACCGCGGCCTCCTCCAACTCAACCCGGAGACGCTCCAGGCGCTCCTGAGCCCACTGCTCCCTCCACTGGTGCTTTTGCTCATGCTGGTCGTCCTCCAGTTCTCCGGAAGTCGCTCTCCTCTTGCCTTTCCGGTTACCGCCAGAGCCTTTGTGGTCGTTGCCGCCCTCGTTCGGGTTGAATCTGAGTGCGTAGGGGGCATTTGAGAATGAGGTGGTGGTGGAGTGGAAGAAAGAAGTTATGAGTCACACCATGGCTGCAGTTGTGCAAAATCAACAGCATGTGACCTTCTAGAACCTTTCCGTTTTTGGAAGACTTCATTCCGTCCATTTCCAGAACTATTATTCATTGGGCGCCGCAATTCCATCTCTGTTCCTTGAGGGCAAGGAACGCAAGAGGGGATACTGTTATATCCATGCTTTCCCGGTCCTTGACCTTCCGGTCCATGTCTGGTACCGGAGCCCGGAACTGGACGGATCATCTTTGGACCCTTTGCGGATCATCGGGTTTTTACGCAATGAAGGATTACTGAGTGTTTCCCGTTTATCCGTCTTTATAATCCATGCTCTTATTGTCAATTTCTCTGACATCACTTCTCCATCCTCTTTAGGACTCGTATTATTGTTATGTCTGACAGGTCACCTGACTCGCACCTTTTTAGGAATACAATTAGGACTTAGCTATATAAACCCTTAACATATGCCATGTACTTCAGTTTGATAATTAATGTTGCTTTGCTCTCCGCTTTGCACTGAGTCGTCCTCCGGTTAATTCCCGGGTCTTCTTTTCCTCGCCGGCCTCGGTAGTATGCACATCCTACTGTCCTGTGGTGCTTGCGTTATCTCCCCATATACTTTCCGGAAGTTCCGATCCTCCGGTTCCCGGTTCCGGTTCCGGAGTTTCTCATCTTGTCCTTCCTTCGGCTCGGTATATAACACGCTCCACGGACACACTTGTACCCGGGATTGCAAGAAAGTCCCAAGCCATGGCAGCAATGACTGGGAAATTGTGTTCATACTCCTACGCAAGCGAATGAATCATCAGTTTGGGTAATCACGCCGGAGATGTGTGAAATGACAAGCCTTCCACCATGCCAAAGGATCATTTGGATTGCCGCGACCATATGTACGAGCAGCGATGTAAAAGCACTCGAATTCAGGTTCCTGTGGGATGGAGGTGTCCTCATCGACGTCCATCATTGATACATCATCGAGGAATGAGCTCGTCAAAGTCTTTGCTGGCTTCGAAGTCATCGCCTGTTGTTTACCGTATGTCTTCTTGTATTCTTCGTACACAAACTCGAACAGTATCTTGGCAGTTTTGCTGCTATCCTCACCCATTTTGTGGAGCCAGGAGACGCCGAGGTACGGGTGGAGCACTGCAAATTCATAACAGTCGCTCGTTCGTCATTGTATGCTACTCACTTGCTGCAATAACGTTGAATTGACACCCTTTCGCCTTCTCATAATAAAATTCGAGCTTGTCCAAAGCCGCTGTCGCCGCTGTTCGGAGCTGTGGCAGCGTGGAGTCGTCGTCGCGGTGGATTTTGAGGTGTTTCAACATGTGCTCGTACATGGGGAGGACCCAGGGAAGTGTTGGTGTATTTGCACGTGACATTTGGAGTGTAACCTTCGTGAAAATCTGGCCAAAGAATTGATTAGGCATGAACACGTGGAGAAGATGAATTTACCTGAAGTATGTCACCCAACTTTTCAAGCTATTCCCGGTCCTTCGAGTTCAGGAGGAGTGGGTGTAACTCCTCTCGGTCAATCACCCACTTGTCAATCGCCTGGAACGATACATGAGATATACGCACACCGAATGATTGAATCCATACCTTCCGAAGCAAATGACCACGAGTAATCATGGCCTCCGTGTAATTCCAGCGATGCTTAATGTCCCAAAACGACCGTCAGCGTGCGAAGTGGCTTTCCCGATGGTGCGTGCTCATCCTTGTAGATGGCTTTTGATGCCAACTTGAAGCGCTTGCGATGTTGTGGTGAAGAGCATATTTTCACAACAGTCGCTCGCAGCTAAAATGAGCAAAGGTAAGAAAGAGATAGAGCTAAAGAAGGGTTACTCACCTTGCCTAGGGCGGAGAGATTCTGAAATTCGGGTGCAAGAACGGTCATAAGGGCAACCTCGGCATCTTCATCTGTCATCTTCTTGTGCTCCTTCTCAAATTGCTCTCGCTCCAGAGCAACAAGCTCGGGATCATCATCTGGATCATAATGGAAGGGAAGATCCTTGCGGGGTAAGTAATAATCATCGATGTCAGGGTCTTCAGCCTCCTCGAGGGCAGCCAGGAACTTCTGTACCACCAAGTTAACAATGTGCGCAAGGCAGTGAATCTGCAAGTTTTCGGGGGTAAATTGGATGTCAAAATTCTCATTCTCCCTGAGTATACACGAGAGGGCACGAATAAGAACATCATTGACAGCCGGATTGTCGAGGCTTAGAGCTATGAGGTGATAAAGGTATTTCGTTAGCTTTGAGAACACAAAATAAATATACGGAGGTTATCTTTTCAAGTATCCTCAACTCTGAGAAGTGGCTAGCCAATCCCGCTGCGGCATATTTGCCCTCGTGTTCTTTGACGGCAATGGGATGGAATTCGACCACACATTCAATCAACTGCCAGTCCTCGGAGATCCAGCCCGTGATGCTGCCTGCAAAGGTGAACATCATCGAGCGAGTCGACCATGTATCCATTGAACCCGTGATCTTGGACTAATCCCCCTGTCTCGCCAAGAATAACGGAATTTCTCTTGGCAACCCTTGGAGTCTCTTCATGTATATCGCTTACTGCTTCCTCGTACTCCTACCAATCTCGAGCATCCCAATAATAATTAGAGGTAGTTAAACCCAAGAAATGCATACAGATTAGCAGCAAACCAAGCAGGACGGTCGAGAGATAGTTTGCGACACTTTTGCCTCAGTTGCCGAAGTGATGGGATTGCCAAAGGCAATCTGGAAATCACTGAGTGGCGCTTGCGTGGGTCAATATCCACGATCCAGAGATCGCTTAGCCCTTGGAGATGGGCAAAAGAATTGTGTGTCAAGTTAGACGCCCAGCATGCCACCAGAGCGAGACAGGCCTGGGGTAAAGTGGTGTAATCCCCACATGCATACTCAGATCCTTTTGTCATCCATGAGTTCTTTTTCGGGTTGGGCCTAGGTACCAATTGCAACAAGTTTCAGCTCGCACACTTACGCTATGCTTTGCTCATTCTCTACATGGAGCTTTTGGATGTGCTACAAGAAGATCACAACAGGGGTAATGGCTCATAAAGACATCTCATTGTGCTGGTGTAGGTATCAGTAGGGCCCCAGTTGAGTGTCATGTCTGCCTTAGAATCGTCCTCAGTAAGGCTCCCTTAGCACTATAGTCTTCATACACTCAACCTCTCCACAAACAGGGCCCTTCCTCTCACATGGCAGTCATACTGCCAAGAAACGCTCTCCCGATCTACGTCGAGCTCACCGCCATCATAATCCCACCACGAAAACTGGGACTCCCCGACCGCATCCGTCCAGCGTACCTTCTTCCCCATGCCACTGTCTCTCGGCTGGGACACCAACCCAGGTGAAGAGGAACTGCCCACAGATGCCATGGTCCCTGGGCTCCTGCTGTCCGACATCGGCTCGGGCACAACGTGCCAGGTGACCGTGCGCTGAATGCACTCGCTT
>JARGXW010001322.1:0-25571 GCA_029204085.1 Mycena sp. CBHHK59/15
AATAGTTTGCTCTGAGCTGTCTGCGCCGGTCCCACAGGCGAAGGGAAACAAAGGACGGGTTCCTGAACCTGCGTGATCAGCGAGATGCTACTGGGGAGCGCGAGAAGTGAGTCAAATGACGCACGGGGGGTTAGGCATATGTGAGCATTTAAACTGGGAACCCATTTCCAATGTTGCTGGGGCTCGGTCGGTGGACAGTGGTGGTTGGTGAGTAAGTTGCGCGGATTTGGCGCCGGTGACTACGTGATGTCACATGGCGGAAACCCCGGGCCGGACCGGTTCCTGCCTTTCCGCGGTGAAAAGAAATATTGCTGCATCACACACTTGCTCAACCGACAGCCCGAAATATTTTTTTTCGAGTGCGGAATGGCCTTATATTGTGCTATGGGCAGAAATTAGCAGTGTCTAGCTTTTAAACTGCGCGATATGTCCGAAAGTGTCTCCAGACGTGGTGGGCAACTGTTGGTTTGAGCATTAAAGATCCATTTGCGAGGGCCACAGGTCTTATCTGGGTTCTCAAATGCAGTAGTTATGCATCAGGCATGTATATGTTTCGTTTATATATAAAAACTGGCCAGGTACACAAAGTACCTACTCGTGTGGTCTGGTTCTAACTTTGTAACTTTAGGATTTGCCGAAATGTTAGAATTTTACAAACCTAGCCCAATTGTTCTGGATTTTGGATATGGGGGACCGATATGTGTCTGGTTATTTTAGCCAGGTCAAAATTGGAACCCTGCAGGTGAGTGGATGCTGGCGAGGCTGCCGATGTGCCATTGAATATAAAAGCCGATTTAAGTTCAGACTGCTTCGCTTGAAGGGAGCTTGCATACACGACCCAATGCAACCAGTGATCAATACGATGCCTAGAAGGGGCTTTCTGGAGACCTACGACCAAAGTGGCGGAAGATTGAGTGGTAGGTTTGTGTATGCACACCACATAGAAAATCGGGCTGAGTTTGGCTACCCGGGCAGGGGAAAGTCATATTTGAGCTATATCTGGGTACATATTGAAGTTCCGGATGGTCCGAGAAGGCCAGTGCTGCTGTGGACGGTATAATAGTCGACACGACTTCAGGGTGATTAGGCCGAAATAGGCAGGTGTCACCCAATGTCACATTGTCACAGCACACGACACGATGCTCCCGGAAATTCATGGTGTACACTGAAAGTGTCCCGATTGCTGGCAGCTTTTTCTCTCAAGGTAAATATGATCCTTAGTTATCTTATGTCAACTTAGGTAGGCATTGGCGCAAAAAAAGGATTGATTTTACTCGGAAATACAACTGATGGCATGTCGCACCCGCTCCATCGCCGTTCCACACGGCGCAGCCAGGTCACCTTGCGACAGCGGGGAGGATATACAAAGAGGGCACCTGTTCTGAAGACCGCTCCCATGCGACGGATTCCACGATGGGATGGAAACCAACGGCGGCGAGGTGTCCACTCGCCATCATCCCATCCTCCACCCAGATTTCCCCAACCATTCCCTACATTGTTCCACCCGCCACCTGCTCCCATCCACCACCCATTCCCCACCGCCAGTCCCCCAACCCACCTGCATTGCCCCAGGTGGTCGACGAAACAACTGGTGGTGGTGGGGGCGGGGGATTGCGCGAATCATCGGCAGTACCCAATCCGAGATGCTGAGAATGGACTCTGAGAGCCATGTGCTGAGGTACTCGTCAGTCAGGAGCGACTGCACTGCAAGGAGTTGAGCAAAGCGGCCAAAAAAATGGGATAGATGATATTCACTGTAAAGACCTGCTTGAATTTCAGCCTCATTGCGCGCGGCAACAATTGCACCTGCTTGAGCGTCTATGGCAGATGTGACAGCTTCTTCGACAACAAACGACGGAAAAAAATGGCTTGACAGCATGCTACAAAATAGGTAGAGTAAGGGCTCAGGACGAGAGGCATATGCAATACCTAGTTGACCATGCAGGAAGCGGGTATCGTCAATGAATCGAGAGGACTGCACCAGCCGGTCTGGATGAAAAGCCGGGTAACGACCAAAGAAATTGAGTTTGATACGAGACTCTTCGTACGAGGCATCAGCCTGCAATCGCTTGACCACGGGACTCCACGAGAACGCCGGCATCGGGGAGCTCTCCTCCGAGTACTCATGCGCTGGGGGGGGCAACCCATTGTGCAGGCGCTGGTGCAAGGCCATGGCTTCCGCATTTGCGGCATCGAGAATGGGACTTGCCCATGGTGGGTAGTTTGGTAAACCCATGAGGGGGCGGTTGGGGGGCGGAGGAGGGCAGTCCGGATGAAGCGCACGAAGCCCAGGAAAGCCAAGTTGTTTGACCATGAGAGAGACAGTAAGAGGTCGTATTCGAAAAGCCTAATGGATGACAAAGCAAAAACATACCCAATTTGGGACACAACAAACGGTCCCTCGTGCGGTCTTCATCAACGTCGTTTCCTTCCTTCCTCCAATGATGCTGCAACCCTTCCACCCTCAAACATGACAGAGGACGAGATGGTGCCCGACACACTAGACCCCACGCATGACCCGCGATACTGGTGCCTGCCGCCGCAGCGGGACGAGCCCAGCGAGGAACCCCCCGGGGCAACTTCCCGATGTATTTGGTTACGCAAGGAAGGAAGGTCGGCGTATGGCATGATTGGTGGGTGGTTCCGATTTTCTTTCACGGCTGCCGTCCACTGAGACAAATGCAGGACGGTGGTGAAGCTCATGGTGAGCGGCTATCCATCGGGTGCGCAACGCGGTCACCACACCATGAGCGGGTGCGTCCGTGAGTGGCAGAAGCATTGTGTGCTTGGGGTGCACGCACATCCCGTGGACCCGCAATTTGTCCAGTCTGGCCCAGCCAAGACTCAAGGTCGTCCCACCAATCCTGGACCGCAAGAGGAGCTGCAAGTATTAGAACTTTGGAGACTATTTATGACAGCTGACCCCGGTTTTAGGCAACAATTCGGCATGCCAAACCTCTCACAGCTCTCGCTGGCCAATTCGGCGGTGGAGGAGACCCTCTCCGAATCTGGGGTGTCAATTACAAGCGCGTCAAGCCTCACCGCGACAACATGGGCTGCGGTGCCTCGAGGCGGGCGGTTCTTCGCAATTTGGGGTAGAGGGATTGTTTACAGTGATCGGTGGGTACTTTTGCAGACGCTTCGCTGGCTCAATCTAACAAAGTCTTCGATTTGGTCTCTCTTTATCTTTCCTTGTAAATATTGCGCTGTTTCAGGGCAGAGGCCAGGGCTGCATTTCTGCAGGTGGAGGCGGAGGCGGGTAAACCTCGAATCTTGTCAACCGTGAACTATGATGAGGCGCAGGCGTTCGCTGAGGCGGTATATTGGTGTGATTCAGATTAAATATATGAATGTACAAGTTGCGTTGGTGAACATTTTTTATATTTTATTTGGCGAGACGACCTGGATCAAGGGGGAATATCAGCAGATGATACAAGGATTCGGAATAAGATGCACGTGAAACCCAAACAAACTTTTCGACCGCGACACTGACCTGACGAATCTCCAACCCCCAGCTGTAATGGACGTGACTGTACCTCTGCCCGCCGTAACACTGGAAGCTCCACCAGAGTCCTTGGCCGCCGTCAACGCGGCTTCGCAACGAGACTCCTCAGCGCCACTGCAATCACCCCGCAGCCTCGAGAGCCCTAGCCCTGATATAATCCACGCGGATGCAGGCACCCCAGCGGCACCAGGAGGAGCACCCTGCACCAGATTCTAACCCCTGGCAGAAATCTGGTGGCAACGAATGACGGAGTCGTACCTCCGCCACGCGATATGACCCCCCCTCCACGCGACGCGACCCCCATCACGACGCGCCCTCTAACGACTTCTCTCCCCCTGTTGAACCACCCGCAGTTATCACCACTGTCAAGGAAAAACGCCCCCGCCATCGGAAAGGGGAGGCAAAGGCGAAGCCGGGGAAAAAATCCTGGGTGCACGGGACCAAATTGAAGTTCTTCGCGAGCAGGAAAGAGCAATGGCTGCGCGTGTCAGAGGAGGGAAGAACTGGAGATTTCTACCAGAAGATGGGGAAGCTGTACGTGTTAAAGTATGGATATCTGCTGGCGGACGATCAAGACTTGGCTCACGATGTGGAGGATCCCTCTGACGCGGCAGCTGAAATCGTAGTCCACGAAACCCTCAGCCCAGAGGAGCAGAAGTTCCGGACTGAGTACCAGAAGACCTTGAAATCAGTAAGAGCGTGTTACCGAACCTCGAGAACACTATAAACTAATTCCACGCCTACAGCGTATTGGGCAGTGGTACCGGCTCCAATACGGGTCCCTACTGAAGAGCGACAAGACCGCCTTCAAAGAGTTGTTCACAGGCGCATTGGACGCCGCCCCGGCCAAGCCACAGCGAGGTCGGATCATACACTTCTACTCCAGACATTTCTTCGACACGCGCGTCAAGGATCGCGTCGATGCGCGTATGGCAGCGCTTATGAGACGCGCCACGAACTCGGGTGATGCACCTCCCCGCAGGATCGATGTCACAGCGAAGGTGACGGCGGAAGTGTGGGAAGAAGAGACGCCAGCGTTCAAGCAAGAGTGCGAGGTAGCACTGGACCATGAGTACCAGCAAGCGCTGAAGGCTTGGGAAGCGTCGCTGGCAGATAGTCCCACCAGGACTGCCGAGGAAATCGCAGGGTGCGTCTACTTCTTGCGAGCGTGGAGTTAGATGCTAATGTCGATAAAGGACACTGGAGAACGCCGCCTTCTATCTGCAGCCATTTGTGGATGCGATCGCAGAGCGGTTTGGTATGTGCGCATCGGTGTTGCTGTGTGGACCAGTGGGCGTAAAAGAGGGCAGGATCGGAATGCAGAGGTAAGAAAGAAACGTGTTTCCCACGGCGCTGTCACTGACACTTGATATAGCGTACATGCCGGCGTCACGAAGGGTTTGGCGCCCGTGAATTGGCCAAAATATGACTGGCAAGGGTTTCAAGAGGTGGAAAGGAGCATGATCGCATTTGCGAGAGATTGTTTTTGTAAGCGGTATTTTATTACTAAATATATACATGAAGGTGGCTAACGGCTACTGTATTGTCCTTTTAGCGCAAGCGGAGTGTCGCGCCCGTGCAGTAGTACTACCGGGTGGAAGTGGAAGTGAGAAAAGCTCGGGCTCTGCGCCACCCGTCCCATTGCCGGCCGGCGCATCAGCATTTGGTGGGGAGGCCACTGCAAGCGGTGCATCTGGAGGAGGTACTGCAGGACCAGGACCCACAGAGCCAGTGGGGAATGGAACTGCGGTGTCTGCTACAACGACCTCGCAAGTTCCAGCACCTGATGTCCAAATGGGGATGGGGGGCATATGCGTCGGAGGTGGAGACGATGTGGGAGTCAATGGGCGGGAGGGCAGCGGCGACGACGGGGGAGGAGGAGAGGAGGGTGGCGGCGAGGAGGGAGGAAGAGGAGCGGGGGCAGACCAGGTGGACCCCGACGCTGCAGTCTGCGATGAGCTTTGGCGACGCGATGACCGTGCGAGTTGGTCGGATGAGCTGGTGCGTGCGCATGCAGCGCTTGAGCTGGGGAGGGGATGGGGTATTGCATGGGCGAAGTTGGTAGCGAGGTTCTACGACTTCGAGGCCAAGTGGGGCTTTGCAGAGGGGACATGGCAAATGGGGAGTGCTCATCGACCGCCCCAGGTGGCGACGTGGCTGTCGAGGCGGAAATGGACAATGGGACCGACTATAGGGTCCGATATCGGGACGCGCGCAACACCGGAGCTGTGGGTGGGGAGGTGGTAGAGGTGGTGGGAAAGTCTTCAGCCTGTGGATCGGGTGCTGTTCCTCGACGACAAGATGCAGAGACCGGAGACCGCGGACTGGAGCGAAATGGCGACGATGCATGGGAACAACGGCTTGCTACAGGTTATAGCGACACTATTCTGGTGGGGGGAGCGCGTGGAGGGAAGACGTCGCCCGCGGGATCCGGAGCAATGGAATGACTTCATGGAGGCCGTGGACGACGTAACGTGGGTGCTGGACCAGCTGCTGGAGTCGGGGGACATCGGAAGGTCAGTGATTCCGGGCTTGTTAAGGTACGAAGAAGACTCACCCAATGGAAAGCAGTGCACAAGACACCAGCGACTCGGAGGAGGCTGGCGGAAAGAAAACAAAGCAGAGCAGGGGAAAGTAGGTCCAGATCGTGATCGTATGAGCACAGGCTGACTATATTCAGGGAAAACAGGGTGGGCCCCGAGGTGGGCGGTGCTGGGCGAAAGAGGAGCCAAGAGCGAGGTGAGAAAGGGTCGGAGGACGCTGAGGACGAGCCGCCACGGCCAAAGAAAAGGCGCCAAAGAGATGTTACGCCTGGCGAAGACGAGGGGCTGGGCCGGGGGAAACGGGTCCGAACAGAGACGACAAGGGCCGCATTGGCTACAGCAGGGTACGAGCGACATCAGTACTTTGTGATGATGTTAGCGCTGATCACCTACACAGACCGGGAAAAGGAGGAAAGGGGAAGGAGGCCGAGAAAGCGAGGCCTAAGCCGAGGCCTAGGTACAAGAGGAAGAGTTAGGCGTGTCAAACAGGGAGGAGGAGTTCTGACGGACGTATTTATTTGAATGTATTTAGAAAGAAGGCGCTTCCCGGAGCTCAACCTGCGGGAGGTATGCGGATGAATAGAAAATGAGTCCAGGAAAGCAGGACGAAAGTGAAAGAGGGGAGGGATGACGACGAAAAGAAGGAAGAATGAAGAGTGAGATGGGTAATCGCTCTCTAAGTCCGTGCGCACGTGCGTGAGCACAGCCACATGGTGGCTGTATAGACCGGTGTGCACTTTACCATCATTTCTTGATGGTAAAGTGCACACCGGTCTATTTTACAGCGTCAACCACGACCTTTGCCGTCGAGATTGGCCCTGGAGTTGATTCCAGAACTAATTCTAAGAGGTTCTATAGAGGTAGAATATTGGAAAGAGGAAAACGTAGCTGCGAGCAACCAAAATAACCAGGGAGGTAAGATTTGATCACGAAGAGCATAGAAAGCTGAAAATAAGGGACGGAATAACTTGGGTACTGCACAGCCACCACCGGTCCAAGCGATATATATTGGGTGAATATTGATGGCGGGGAGGGACAATGATGGGCGGGAACAGCCACACCTGTCCAAGCGATGCGGCTATTAACAGATGCCGTAGCTATTAATACCACAACGGATATGGACTGTCGGGAGCAGTGAGTAGCATCAAAGAAGGGAGATTTACCCGAGCAGACCCGAGCCGAGGCGGTTGAGAAACGCCATCACCCCGATCAAAAGAAATTAAAGGTGCTGTATTTATAATGTCCCAAAAGGGCGAAATTCGGGTGGTTTGAGGGCCCGAAAACCCGAAATTCCGCCCGAGCGGCTGCATTGGGATGCCTGTGGCAGCAATGCATTGCTGCTACTATTGGCCACAGGGCCAAGGGTCACCCATAATGCATTCTGGCATTGGGCCGCGGCCTGTTACATTGCATTATACGTACAGTCTCTACATGTAGTTCGGCGGGCGGTAGGTGTACTGTATGTGCGGGTAGATTTGGGATGACCAGCTTACTAAGCGGCATAATCGGCATGATGGGAAAAAGATAAGTACGAGATCCTGCCGGGCGCAGCCACGGCCCTCTACCCCCAAGTTAGGGTTAGGATTTTTAGGGCCTGGACGCGCGCTCGACGATGCCGACGTGCTCGTGTACGTTCGCCGAGATCCGGCGATGAGACTTGAACTCCTTTATTGCATATGCAGCTTGGCGCAAGTTTAAACCCACCCTGCAAGAAAGTCGACGAGATACCGAAGAATTTCACTGCAAGCACACCTGTAGGCATCCATGTATCGATAGCACATCAGCCTTTTGACATTTTGATTGCGCCTTGTTCCGGCTTGTGGGCTTGGCAACGCTAAGCGACAGGCTGGCAAGCTCGAACAAGGCCGCAAGTCAAAAAATAACCCCCTCCGAGGTGAGGGATTGACCTGCAATACAACAACTAAGCTCTACAATTGTTAGCACATGCCCCAGCACACGCAGCAGCACACAAAAGCTCTCGTAGCATTCGGAAAACTTTCCATTTTTTGGACGAGATCTCCGAGCTTGTGAAATTCGGACATAGGTTTGTCACTTTGTGAGCTTGCCGGCTTTTCGGGCCTTTTTCGGGCTTGTTTGGCCTTGTACAAGGTCACAAGTCAAATGTCAAAAGTCTGATGCAATGACCGAAGTAGCGACGGATGTTATCATTTGAGATGAGGTCGAGTGATTCCGGGACAAGGGTTTTGGCACAGGGGAATGTTCCGTCGGTCAATTCACGGAAACCTGGCAATAATCAGATGGATGAACCAAATAAAACTGAGAGACTCACGGCGCTTCAATTGGCTCCAAACCATTTCGATAGGGTTCAGTTCGCAATGGAACTTCGGCAGAAATAGGCACTTGTGGCCGGCCTTCTCAATGATCAGCTGAAGCAGGGGTTTTTCCTCGCGGAAGTCCTGTTGGAGTGAAAGGACACGCTGCATGCAACAATCAGTTGCACGTCCGAGATCGTCGTCATCCGGATTTTTGCGCTTGAGGGAGGTGGATGCCGTCGGAATCTGCTTTAAGCAGAGGTCAGTTACCCCATTTTAAGATCGAGCATTGGTAAAAATATCTACTTCCACTGGCGCCGAGATTTCTGGCTGTCCGGCTTCCGACTCAGGATCAGAATCCACAAATGTGGGGTCCACCGTCAGTGACGGATCTACAGGCAGGCGAGGGACGACAGGTGCTTCATTGCGTTTGGCAGCTTCACGATTGATTGCGGCCCATTGTTTTCCGTTCGTCTTCTTCGGCATCTCGCCCATGGACTGGAAGGAAGGACACGACGTCTGACGTGATGGAAGCCGTTGGTCTTGTTTGACAAGAGCCCCACTTAGGTACACACAAAAAAAATCGCCGAGCCCCGGAAAAGTGAAACACCGTGGGAAAAAAATTAGATCTTTGTGCGAAACGCATTCTTTTGGCCAGTTTCCTGGCTAGAAAAATCACAAATAATTCACAAAAATTTCCTGGGCCCGAGGAGCACGTGCTGGAGAAGTGGTGACGGGCACTGTAATAGATCGCATACGGGTCGGGGATAATAAAAGCGCCAGCGGGGAGATCTGAGCCCGATTTTGCAGTATTGGAGAAAGATGCGGGCATAGAGTCATAGAGGGCGGCCATACGGGCATCTTTGGCATGCTGGTCATCAAGCGAGTCGGGTTCGAGGGGCGAATAAAGGGAATAGGGAAGAGACTCGTCAACTGAGTTGAAAAACTGGGGTACAGGGTCTTGTGCGGGTTTATCCTTCGGCGGTGCACGGCGGCTAGTCGTCGCTTCGCGCATATGAGCACGAATTTCGGGGGCCAAGGAAAGAAGCTGGCGTTGCGTAATGGTGATAGGCGTGTCAAGTGAAGCATCAAATACTTCAGTAGCGAATTTTTCGTTGTATACGGGGGCGGTGGTTCGATATGCGGGGTCGGACTTCTTGTTGGGTGCACCTGCGTTCCGATCTTTTGGTGGGGCGTAAGCTGCATCACGAACGTTTGCAAATGGGTGTTCGGCTGGTTTCGAAATGGGTGGTGTGAGTGGTGTGGCCGTTTTATCGGGAGCCATTGCGATGGGTGTGGAAGTCGTTGGAGCGGTGGCCTGTGCGGGTGGAATGGCGTGTTCAGGCTGCTCATGATGATCGCTGGCTGCCAAGGCACGTTTTGCCTGTGAGCGAGTCTGCAACGCATTTAATTCATGCTGAAGCGTCTGAATGCGATCCTCTGTGGACAAAGTGCAAGGACGTGCAGCGACGGAAGTGAAGTCAGAAGCGGTGAAGGAGGAAACATGCTCAGCGGTGACTTCAACAAGGAGCTGAGCGACGGCGAGTTGACCGGGGTTCTGCTTGCGCCATTCCTCGATGCGAGCGCGGAGATTTTTGCCAGAGATCCTGCGCGGAACGAAAGCACCAGATGGAAGAACTACACGGCCATCGGTGTTGCGCCTGCATTTGCCAACCTGAATATCTGTGTCAACGTGCGGGCACTGGCCGATATAATGCTCGAGGTCGCTACAATAGCTACAGCCATCGGGACGAGTCGATTTGGTGGTTGTGGTTGCAGGAGCACCTCCGCCTGAGGATTTTTGTTGAGAAGCGAGAACCTTGATGAGCTCGGTCATAGTACCGAGAAGCGCGGTGACACCAGGATCGGTTTTGACTTCGGGCGAGGTCGCGGGAGTGGGCGCAGGAGTAACAGGCGAGGAAGAGGCTGGTGTCGAAAGCGAGATGGAAGTACCCTGAAGGACAAATGTCGCAGCCTCGTAAAGGGCGTCAAGGCTGTATGGGTCCTCCGGATGAACATCTGGCTGCTTGACCTGAAGACATTGGTGAATTGAAGCCCACAAACTGGGTGGCTGCATTGCACGACGAAAAGAGCGGCTTTGCTCGGAGGCGGAGAGACGAGTTTTGTTGATAAGATAAGTGGTGATGAGTAGAAATTGGCAATAGAATTGGGTGAAGTCGCCTTTAGAAAGGATCCCTGTGCGGGCGTACTCACCAATGAGCGCGTCGAGATCACCAAGTGAGAATTTACGATCTGCATCTGTGCCGGGATAGAGTTTCAAAACGTCGGCTTTGAACTGTTCGAAGGACTTAGCAGCATCCAAAAAAGATGGAAGCGTCTCCCAAATATCCTGATCTTCCACAGTGAGGAATCGCGTCGCATCCCATCTTCCCAAAAATTCTGTATGCCGTGCGTATCACATTCCGGTCAAATTCTGGTTTCTACACTGTCACTGACATGTATATCCTCATTAGCGCGGAATCACTACCATGATGGGGTTCATGTCGTCGCAAAACTTAAGAAACATGAATGCCGTGCACAACTCTCAATTCTTGTCCCTATAAATGACAAGGACTTGCGCGCAGTTATAATTCCTGCAGCTGGTGTCCCACACAATCATCCGTCCTTCACTCGCACCAAGATCCCAGCTGAAGTCAAAATGAAATATCAGCAATGTATCGATGCTGCGGGCCCGGTGGGAATGACCACTCTTTGCATAGATAAATGTAGGCATCCCAACCGCAACCATTGAATTAACACTGATATTTTTCTCAGCATCCAGCACCCATTCCATTCTCGCAGGCAGGCTCCCGCAAGAGCTGCATCCCGGCATGATTAACAGCCGCAAACGTCGGGACATGGTCAAAGACACACGCGAAACTATGTATCCAGATGGTACTGGACTCCCCGGTTCGTTCTTGCCCTCAATACTTTGACAACCCGTCTTGAACCCATCTTGAAGCTATCTATTTTGAATTTGACAAGGATCGGTCTCACGACATTCAGGACAGATATATTCACGCTGTCATGACTCGCCCAGATGGCACACATGTTATTATCACTATCAATCCGGAGCTCGCTTTCCTAACGTTAGACGCAATCTGGATTATGGTTGACACTACATTCGGCGTAGTTCACGGTGAGACCAACGAGTGGAAGCTTGTCATTTGGCTGAACTCTATCGATAAACGTGAGTATTTTCCGTTGTAACTCAATGCATCCTCAAATCTTTACAGGGACTGTCATCGGACGTGTTTGGAGTAATCGAGCATCACGGGAGGCTTTTGTTCTCGTCTGGAATGGGATTTTCGACGCTATCGAGACCATCACGGGGAAAAAGCTGAACTTCAAGCTCTTCTCACCGAAATCAAAGCTCCTCGGCGTCATAGGTGATTCTGAAGGTGCCCAGGCTCAGGGTCTTGGGGACGTAATCATTTTACGATACATGAACCTGCTGAGTGTGGCTGGTGTCGCTACAGTGGACATTGACTCGATATTGATGTTTATATGGAAGACGTGCATCGTCCATTTCAATCGGTGAGATTGCGCTCTCAAAAACCTCTTGATGACATATTTATACAATTATCCAGCGGTGTTTTCGCGCTCAAGGCGTACATCAGCGAGACCGATCTTGCCTATTTGCTCGGATTCCCTTACCTTTGCTCTGAGGAGGAGATTCAGAACTATTACACATTTTGTGCAGAATCCACCAACGCAAAAGTTCAAAGTAAGTTGAAGCGAGTAAGGAGAGCAGAAACACATCACTGATTAATTCTGATAGATTGGTGGACGCACAAGATGAGCTATCCATGGCTGCTGCCTTCTTTGAATCGGGAAGTCTCGCAGATGGATAAACGGCACTGGGATCTAACGCCCCGTGATACGAATCCCATCGAAGGTAGTCATGCACAGGACAACCAGGTGAATAGCACCAGGCGGTCATTGCTTGACGCTATTCTATTGTGAGTGATGCAAATTCAACCTTGCCTTTATATTGACCATACATGAATAGAGCGAAGAAACTCGACAGTGACACGGCACGGGTTATCAAAGCGACAATGACTTCAGGTGTTCTGGAAAACCCGAACAATTCTCTTCAATCACGCTTCAAAAACCAGTCGCAAAGGCAGGCACGAACCAAAGAGAAGCAGCGCGAGCTGGAGAGCCTCACGGGCCGCGAGGCTAAGAAATTGCGAGCAGAGGTAAAGGCCGGGAAGCAGCAGGCAAAGGATGACCAGTTGGAGATCAGAAATCTCCATAGACAAGCTCAAGAACTGACCCAAGGCAGTGCTTCCCAGCCCCACACGCCTCGCAGACAATCTCCGGCTGTTGCGGGTCCGTCGAGGCTTACCCGCTACATATGTACAAATTTATTCCTTCGAATTTTCGTTTGGCTGATACAATATTTCTAGCAACTACTCTGATTAACAACTTTGATTCAGATGAAGATATGGACGACTTCGCTCCTTGTTCCCCACCGACTCGGATGCAGGCCCTAGAACTCTTTCCTGGCCTCCGCCCCATGACTCCTGTTGCAGACCCGAGATCTGACTTTGACTACGCAGGCGCACTCAAGTCGGATATATTAGACAAAGCACTGAGGGGAATTGCGGAGGATCACCCGATGTACCCAGTCAACGGTGACGACGAAGTACTTGCGTCTGATCCTTATGTTGTCGGATAGGACAGTTTTTTCTCTCTCTCCCACTCAACTAATTACACTGTCATTTCCTTTTATAATACCTACTATACAGCAGAATGAATTCTAATGTTACAACTTGCTTTTTGCGGAAATTCTAGTGAGCCGCGAGCGTAGTGTAGTGACTGCTCAAATAAGTATGTACAGTAACGAGTTTATCAAACATGGCCAAATGCAATTTGCCTAAATCATCTCGATGTGTAAGTGCAGCCTGTTTTTTTTTGGGAGGTCTTCTCTTAAAACACAATTGGTGCTAGTCATCAATCCGTCCGTTCGTTTGGAATGGATCAAGCAGAATTGGTCCCCTCCGGATCAAGCGATGGCAAGGAAAATCATTTATGACAAGGTTTTCAAGTTCATCCGAGCCCTTGAAATAAGTACTGAAAATTTCAAAGCTTGAAGCTTACAAAGCCACAGCCATCAGCGAAAATGCTTCCGGTTCAAGCTCTCCTGTGAAATCTGAATCAGATTCCGGCAGTGGTGCACCATCTCGTTCTCGAACAGTGCACACAGGAATACCGAATGTGGCACAGCGCCTTCGTCATTCCCAACGGTCTCTCGATTTTTCGACAGGAAGAACCGGTGGGAACCAGTCAATTGAAGAAGAGGTGAGGCACTACGAGCATAGTGATCCGGCCGCGCCCTAAGTTCCGCAAAGAGTTTGTAGGTAGAATTTTCGTTTCAGAAAAATTGGAGCATGGGGAAAAAAAAACGCAAAATCTGGAGCGAAAATTTCGAAATTCAGTGTACCTATTTAGCCTTCTGCTTGCCCTTGCCCTTGATCAGCACCACCCCTCGTAGCATTGCCTCTGCCTTGGCCTTCCACTCTGCCGTTGCATCAACCAATTCATTTGCACGCACTCCGCGGTGCGACCAGTATTTCTTGACGGCAAACTCAGCGATCAGTCCTGTGGCACCCAGGCGATAGACACTGGCATAGCGATGTGCATGTCAATAGAACCGGCAGATGGTTGGGAGGGGGCAGAGTCGAAGTCCTTCATTAACAAGGTCCTTGTCTTTTTGCCAAGTTCCGTTAGAACACTCCCGGAACCACCGCTTCACCCAAGCCCAGAAATATTCGGGAGGATTCATCTCAGGGCGGAACTTCTCTCTTTGCACTCGTCATACGTCTGCGGCTTTGGCTGTGCATCCCAGGCCTCAAAATAGTCGGTGTCTTCCTCTGTGTCAGAATCTGTATCACTCTCCCACAGATTGTCCCCACTGTCATCTCGTTCTGTTTCGGCACTCCCAGGAGTAGGTTGAGACGGGGAAAACATCCCCCCGGTGCCCCTGTGCTGGTGGGAGGCGGTTTGGGCGACCCGTGGCATGGTGTGGAACGAGAGGGAGACGTCAGGCGCGATTGATGGCGGAGCACAGCCACCGGTTATGACCGGCCCGAACCGAAAACGCAAAATCTTGGTGGGGAAAAATATTTTTTCACTTTTTCCACTTTCGCTCGGGGGGATCTGTAGAGGGCCTTCATCTAGTGCTCTCTACACAATAACTTGATGAATGATTTAAAACTAGAGGCACAGTAGCCATTCCCAAATTGGGACAAAAGTTTGTCACGAAGTCTTGGCTGCAACCATACATACCTCTTTGGCTTTGTCAGCCCGCTCCTTCCGTTCATCGTCGCGCTTTAGGTTCTTGTCGACAACCTCCTTCATGTGCACTATCTGTGCATGCTTGTTCTTCCGATTGGACCCAGAGCCATCCTGGATTCGAATCTGCATCAGGAAAAACCTCTTTTCTGAATCTGGCCAAATTGGGCCAATTATGCCAAACACTGCTAAGCGAACTAAATGATCCAAATGATCACTAAATTCTGCGAATTCGGAAGGATTTGAACGACTGTCCTCAAATCTAATCAAAAAATTGCAAGATCCAATATAATGAAGCTGAGAAACATATCTGCTATGCTTATACTCTCTCAGGAAAAGAGCAACACTGGCACCCCTGCTATGAGTTCACCAGTTGAGCTGCCAATTGGAATTTAGCACGGCTAGTAGTGCATTGACATCCTTACAGCGTTAAATTCATCCAGTTGTGGAATAGTCACTTAAAAAAGTAGCCACGCTGAAGATGATTAAAGTAGCCACGCCAAAGACGAAGTAGCCACGCCGAAGATGATCATAACCCGACCCTGATGCTGGAAAGATGGAAAAACGCCAAGTCATTCAAGGTCCATCTGATCCGATCATCGGGGACCTACGTGGCGTGATTTGTAGCCAAACAAATAGTTGGTCGCTTTCTTCTCGCCCTCCATCTATGACTTCGCCTCGTTGGAGTTCCCCTGCATAAGCCTCTACTCACGGCGCCGTGGCACCCGCCGATTACTGGCCCAATTCCCTGCAGCTCTCTACTTCATTGTACGTACTCATTGTCTCCCTAGCGCACTTTACTAACCTCGTGTTCTGGCATTCAGCGACTTTGGCAGGCAGCTCACCAACACGTCTATCGCCTGGCCAATCACTGAGCCCTCCACCACAAACCTTCTGCTCAACATGAAGGACAACGCCGGCACGACGCAGACCTCCACGCCCTTCCCCGTTCTCTCCGGTTCTAAGTCCGTAAGTTCACACTCCATCCTCGCCGCACACTGATCCCCACATGGAGACTCCGCCTGCCTCAGCCCCGGTTCCAGCAGGGGCTCTGTGTCCAACTTGTCCCCGTCTAGGTCGGGCTCGAAGTTCACGTCCAAGGTCACCAGCACCCCCATGTCCACGCCCGCCGTGTCCACCCCAATCTCCACTCCCCGCGTCCTCCTCAACCACCAAGCTGTGGGTCCCGCTTAACATATTATGTGCGACGCCAATGCTAACTTTGCCTCCAGCGCGTCGTCGTCCGCCCTGACAACGCCAGCCCCCCGGCGTCCCCTGCGCAGTCACCCCGGCTGCCCTCTGCCAACTTGAAAGTAAGTCAAGTTATGCCTATTCTTCTCTTATCATTCAATTGCTAATTAACTATGCCAGGTGAGAGTCATTAAGTTCTACACCACCACAGCGCACTCCCGAGATGCCGAGTAAAGGTTGGCACATACATGGCATGTCGTGGAATCTCGCGCGACCACTTACTTACTTGCCTGTGCACCAATGCACAGCCAACATATGCACTGGGTGCCCCGGCACAGTTTATAAGCAGACGGAGGTTATGAGTCACTCCTTGGACAACACGCGCACCTAGTACGTGGCCGCCTACTAGTCTCGCACGATTTACTTACCCATACTCATCGCAGCGTGGGTGTGCAAACTCTATTCACTGACGCCGCGGATACGACCACACGTGCCCTGCACCGCGCAGATTGGCAGCTGCTTGTTTTTTGACCGAATCATTTTTGCGGATGATAGTGTGTACTTGTTCTCCATGGTGGTTGGGAAGGTACCTAGGATATTAGGATATTGGTTTACTGTATTGTAGTTTCATAGCTGTTATGTTGTATGTAGGCTTTAATGGATTTTCGTTGTCCCAATACCATCTTTTGTGAAGCAAATGAAATCTTAATGGTCTCTGAATGCATGCGAATCAGTGCGAATTTGACCCAAATTTTGCAGAATTGGCAAATGCACGATAGGATTCTCAGAATTCGATTTGTGGACCATTTGGTCAAAATTTTGCAGAATTGAACCAAATTCTACTAATTCGGCTGAATTGGTCTAGATTCAGGAAAGAGGTTTTTCCTGATGTGTGCGCGAATGGCCTGCCGATCTTGGGCGCTCAAGGTCGGAAGAAATTCCGAGGTCTTGTTCGCCTTATACATCCGCATGGCACTGTGGTAAGCGAGGGACATGTTCGGTGCCGACTTTGCTGCCTGTCGGAAAATTCCTAGCTCACTCTCATTCCCGTCGTTGGTGACTTCGAGCCATGCGCGCTCAATATTATCCGGTGAGAGCTTTGCGATGGGTCCTTCGTCGTCCCACTCGGTGTCAAACCGATGCCAGGTGGCCAACGCACCCTTGCAATATGCGACAACGAGTGCGTCGACGTGCTCCAGCTTCCATTCAACAATCCGAGCCCACGCTGCGTACACAACTTCGGGTTTCTGCCATATTTTACCGTCGAGAGTTGCTGTTTCGTAAGTTGCATCTGGGCCCGTGACCAGCTTCGGATTAGCAGCTATTTTTTCGAGGTGCGCCTGGACCTTCTTGTGAAGGGGTCCGAGCTTGAGGAGGTTGTCTTGGGCACACAATGGGCCACGGACCTAAAATAATGAGGAACAAATAAAACTCACAGACAATGAGGTCAGAACAGCTGTTCTGGCTGAAATGATCAAAAACAGCTCAAAAAGGAAAAAAAATCGGCCGCGCCCTAAGTTCCGCAAAGAGCTGTAATCATTCCAGAGAGATGATTTGTGCTCAGCTGTTCAATAAAAATATGGGGAGTTAAGCCAGATGTTCTGAACATGTGAGTCCGGGACTCACATGTGTCCCCGTTCACACACTGTTCTACAGGCATGAGGATGTTTACCCGCCAGGACCAAGAGTTCAACATTGCGGTTTAAACTCAAGTTAAGCGCCTGAGATGCCATTGAGAACCTCACGATCGGAGTACCAGGCTGGGATGAAGGCTGTTTATGCTCTGTTTAACGCCCAGTTCAAGTGTCACGAGTGGCATTAGCATCCATGTTTGAGCTGAACAAAATTTAAAATCTGATTTGCATTACAAAGCTCGTTGTTTAAACGAAGCTAATATAGTTACTGAATGGATAGGGATCAGTCTAAAGAACATATTCGCAACTTACATCGAGTGATTTGGGTAAGTATTCAGAAAGATATCGACAGAAGACATCCCCTTTTTTCCTGAGTTTGGTGCAAGCCTCTCCGAAAATGTCCGGCTTGCCGGGCCGGAGAGTGGCTTGTTCCGAACCTAGCATCAAATGCCGTAGGTGGTCTTTTTCTGTCAGTTCATTTCAGCTGGCCACTCTCGTGTACTTGGTATTACTTGTTTAAATATATATATATATATATATATTGGAGCATTTGGGATAATGAAATTCAGTCTGCAGAAGCATTCCAAAAGTCATCTGCTGGGTCTACCAGATAAATCCAGTTAATGACGGGGAAGTTGTCCAGGGAGGAAATGCCATTACACACAGTACCATAGTGTGGGACTCCAGCCATAACAAGTTTATCCTATCCCATTTCTTGGATCATTCAATGACAATGGCTGTATACCCACTAAAACCCCCACTGGTCAAAGCCGAGCTGCAGGTAATCAGCATACCGCAATCTCCCGCTCAAATCAAGATGCGTACTTTGAACAAGGATGGCCAAGAGGTCTTTGAGCTTCTTTCGGACTCGGAGGCCGACACTGACGGCCGCGACTCCGACTTGGAAGTGATGGAAGCACTCCAGCGCACCTCCTGGTCCTCTAGTACAATTCCTCCGTGTGGTTTAAATTATCTCTGACGGCGCTCAGTTACTGTAGATGCAGATGATTGTCCCGACGACGAGTCTGAATGTGGAGACCCTTCTGGGATGGCCTCCTCCGATCCGAACGGATGTACGCAAAATGATGTCTTTATTTGAGATTACTGATTATGATCGCTAGATGAGTCTGACAATTGCGACGAGTCTGACTTGGTGGAGTCGGACACCGTGTGGCAAGATAACGGCACATCGCGTGTACGGATTGGGCAGTTCCGTCCCACCCGGAAGACCAGCGTCGAGCGTATGGAATATCATGCTGGGCCGGCTGCTGTGTATCCGATTCATCGTGTGCGTACCGGGATTGTCGTTGACCTCAGTGATGAGAAATACCGGCTTCGTGACCCTACCACCAAAAAGTTGTATTCCCTCATGTCAATTATCATCGATGCGGTTCGTTTTTGTTTTTACAGTTCGACGTTTCAGGTTTGATCCAATCGTTTCGCGCTAGGACAATGATTCATGGGACTGGGGTGGTGGTGGCTCTCGTGCTAGGGCGAAAGTCACTTTTGCGCCCGGGGAAACACCTGTTGACTGCCGGCGCATTCGCTGCGACTGCAAAGGTGCTTATGCATGCGATCAACTTGATCCTGCGCTCCGAGACATTCTCCGTTTCGAGTTAGATTCAGGACCGCGCAATGCGATCATAGCTGCTCAGCAAGAAACCCGGCGTAGGGAAGGTAATACTGCTGAAGAACAGGTCGTACTGTAAGTCTTCTCCTTATTTGTTTCAACGTCTGACGCTTTCAATAGATTTATGAAAGTCATACGCGATGCAAAGTGTCGTGCCGTCGATACAAAGGGAAACAAGTGCCGTGGTGGACCAATTTTAAAACCCAAACCTCATGTACGTGGTTGAAACTCCACAATTATGTCTGCTGACCTTTTGGCGTCGTAGGGGTCGGAACGGAATCACCAATACTTCGTCGGATGCAGCGGTTGGACTCCGAAATTCCAACAAGGCCACCGAACACACCCCATCCCTGATAATGTCGACGAAGATCTGCTCGCAAATGCCCTGGCAGGCCGGCCCCTGACCGATGATCCTGCCAAGGACACTCCGCCTTGCAGCGGTATCATTCACCCGCATACCGGACTCAAGAAAAAATATTGCTGTATTTCGTTCTTTGGTGATTTCGATGGAACTCCGTTGACTCGCTTCTAGCGCACGCCCACATTGCTAATGGGATGCAGGTGCGGGGAGAAATCAAGAACTATCCTTGCAAGGCTGTCCGCTACGTCTATGTCCCCAAAGACCCGTCGATTCGCAAAGTCCTCATTGTCCACAACAACACTGGTCATACTCATCCGATACCGACACTGAGCAACGTCTCTTTCGAGCTCAATGACACCTATCGGCAGTGTGGAGAGTGCAGCGTCGTGGCCTTTCTTCATTTTTTCGACCAAGCGGTTATAATCTTGCCGTGTTCGTGAATTTCCAGGTCGAAAGGAAGATCTCCCTCGTCGGCGTCATCGCCGAGGAGAGTGATGCGGTGGAAGGGGAATGTGAGCCGAAAGGACATCTCTGGGGGCCATTCGAATTTTATCCCCGCACAGGCACCGTAATTTACTATAATTTACAGCGCTCATAGAATTTGTATCTCCGAGGTGAAGATACTTATTTACTACTCTCATTACTTACTTCTACCTGTGCTCCGGATCCCTGCGCTTTTAGGGCTTTGATTTGGCGGTCAAGTTCAGTCGCAGAAATATTGAGAACTCCATTATTGAAGTCGTCTCGGAGTTTCTTCGACTTTTCTTGAATGCTTCGCTTGGAGGGGCCACCAACATTGTATGAACCTCTTTTCTTGCCTGAGAACAATAAAATAAGCCGGATCCAACACGAAAAAAAAGACTCACCCTTCTGGCTATCCATCTGTCCTCCTAGACGCATCTCGGCACTCTGCATCTCAGTCACCCGCCGCTTTTCTGCCGCCTGCTCTCTTCTGACAGCCAGCTTTGATAACCTCTCCTCATAGGTGATCGGCAGTGGTTGCTGCTCCCATCGCTCCGAATCGTCTTCTCCGGCATCGCTCTCTTCATCACTCTCCCATGCCAGAACATCATCTGAGCGTTCTGCATCCGAGGCCGCTTCTACTGTCTCCGGCAGCGGTTGGTTGGAGGCAAAGCCACTGGCAGGTCCTCTGTGCAGACATCACTTCGTGACAAATCCAAGACCCGATTTAGAAATCCTTACTAGTCACTTGCATTTTACTATATGACATGGATGAGTGTGTAAATAGGACTATAGGAAGGACCTTTAGAGATTCCCCAGAGCAGAACTTCGAAAATATAAAATAAGATTTTAGCCACCGAGATTCCGCGCTTTTGATCTCGGCCCGGGTTACCGGTGGCTGTGCTCAGCCATCAATCGCCACCAACAGTGCTCCGTCTCCGACTTTGTCGACCTACACTACATCCAGAATGCCTAAACAAGTGAGACAGGCCATGCATGCGCACAGAGGACCCAAGTCGTGCAAACCACATCTTGAGGGTGCTTCGGCCGACGAAGAGGCACAGATGTTCGCTGATGATGGTAATGACAGTGAAGAGGACGATGAGCGGCCAGTTGATTGCTGCATGCGACGGTTGCTTTCGCTGCAGTCCGACTTTGCGTGTCAAAAGTCGCAACTTGAACTTGTATGTTTTTCTTTTCCCTCTGAGCTTGCAAATATGAAGCTTACTTTGATTTATTCAGCTCATTGAGGCGGCGCCCAACATGTTTTGCCATTTTCTGCCCAAATTCCACCCCGAAATGAACGCGATCGAATACTTCTGGGCATGGATCAAGCGGTGGTTCCGTGAACGCTCCAACGGCACATGGCAGAAAGCCAAGGACCTGGTTGCAGAAGCACTCCGGAGCTGCCCCCTTCCTACAATTCGACGATTCTTCCGGCGTGCTGATCGGTATGCTAGTGTTTACCGTCTTGGAGCGACTGGACCCGTTGCTGAATTTGCAGTCAAAAAATTCTGTTGAGGTTGCAAAATTAGTCGAGATGAGAAGCGCAATTGCCTGGATATCTTCCAGTGTCGGCTTCCAAGGATATAGTACTGGGAGAATGCAGACGTGCTTATAGTGGCACGCTCACTTCGACTTGAAGAAATTTTGTTTGGTCGGCACGTGGGGCCAAATTCACGTGACCACCACGTGCGTTGCATTTTGCAGGGGTGCGATTGCCCGAGCCGGTCGGTACCTTCAGGCTCTTTGCTCGCCTTACTAAGGCTCCAATCATTTAGTTTTCGTGTACACATCTGGGTACACTACACGGAAAGGGTATGTAAACGTTTACAAACGTTTAAAACCGTTTATACACGGTATTTTTTTGGGAATATCAAAGTACGGGTTTTACACTACAAATGCCATGCCACTAGCCTCTACCGCAGTCCAAAGTCGCGCGCTTGAGAAATCCAGCCTTGATCCACATCTTCGTCAACATAGCCTCCTTGATGGCGTGCGCTTTCAACGATCCGCGAGCTTCATGGCACAAGTGCCGGGATCGTGAGAAGAGTCGTTCCGCGGAGACACTTGTTCCCGGGATGGCGAGAAAGTCGCGCGCCGCGTTTCTTGGATGAGAGCGAGATGGGTCGTGTCAGGTTTCTCTCCATTGGTGCCGTCGAGAAGGCGATTCGATGCCTTGCAAGAGCGGGATGCCGCTGAGCCCAGGGTCTGATCATGAGCCATAGTGGTGGGAGGAAATCAAAATTTCTGACGTGTCGGGTCACTGACTGTCACATTTTATATCCAGGGCACAGGGTATGCAGATGTTGAGCTGTTGAATAGCTGGTTCCGAGAGCGCCCGAGTAAAAGTGAGATTGTGAAGAGCAGAAAGGACGAGCAAAGAAAACCAAATCTGTTTGCCGCCACCAAATCGGCCGTCAATTTGAACACCACACCAGTTCCACGACTCAGGGTATTTTCGAATCGTATAAACCATGTATAAACGGTTGTCTTACCGTGTACTCCCCCGGCCACATTAAACGGAAACAGAAACAGTTATTACCGTGTATAAATGTTTGCACACGGAAACGGTTGGAGCCTTACGCCTTACGCTCTTTTAAAGAATGGAATTAAGAAGATTATTAAATTGATAAAGAAACATTCTATGGTTCATGCAGGGCAACCTCGCAAGGTTAGATCTATAAATCATTCTTTCAGATTAGGTCTTATCAGCTGTCCAGGAAAGAACGAAGAAGTGCGGACGTCCGCGCAAGGCATTGTCAACCCACAAGGCTGTTGACCGCATCTTGCACATTCCACAATGCCGCGTCAAAGACAGAGCTATCCACACAGGGAACAAGGAGAACGACAATGGGGCGGAGGATGTAGTCCAGTATCGCATGAGGAGCCATGCTAGGTTTGAAATTGTGTGAAGCGATTTTCCTTCTATACAGAACTTTGTTGAACAATGATATGTCGTCTTGAGATTCATGTACACCTATGGTGATCAGTGTTCGCCCAAAGGTTTAAGCCCTTAAAGTCTTGAAGCCTTTTGAAGGCCTTCCTATAGGCCTTCAAGATTTTCGGCTGAGCACCTCCCCCTTTGAAGGCTTAAAATATCACGTGTCTGTATTACATAATTTGATTACATACATCGCGAGGAGGTCCTCGTTGGCGAAGGGGGTGTCTGTGCAGGGGCAGATAGCGATGATGATGACGGGGAGACGGCCCAGGTCAAGCACAAACGCCGCAAGAAACTCTCAAAAGAGTGCAACAGCCGTGAAGCCGACTTTCTATCACGGTTTGTCTGTACGACAAAATGTCGGCGAAAGGTCTGGGATCTGTTCTTCGAGAATGACTCCAAAGGTAGGTGATCTATTTTCTCTCTAATGGCGATTGCTGAATTAGGTGCAGAACAATTAAAATTCCCGGAAAACACCACGTACCAGCGGCTCCTCGGGACACGGTGTTGCGATAACTGTGAACCGCACCTCTTTGAAATCGAGTTAATCAAACTGGACAAAATACCTGGCCTCAAGCGGGGGCGTAAGAAGGAGATGAACGGAGAGCTTGCCAATTCCATTCGAGCGGGTCTCATGGATTGGCGGGAGAATTATCTGCTGGAAGCAATCTATCCCGGAACAACCATCATCTCGCCCGGAACGGTTCTCGGCGACGACGTAATTGAACAGCTAGTCAGGGAACGTGTCGAGCGGCACCAGACTTGCGACGTTACACCCGGTGGGCGTTCGGATTCCAGGGTTCAACCTCTGACCTTTCGGCTTACGGAGAGCCCTGTTTCGGGAGCTTCAAAAGATTTACGAGGGTCACGATGCAACTGTGGAGGCAGAGCGCGAACAAATTGCGAACTTACCTCCTGTAGGATCTGAAATCGCCCCAGCGTCGTTCTATGCCGGTACAACTCGCAGAACACGAAGTACTGCTCGCCGAGAACCCACGACGATGATGATTACGAAGAACCAGCAGCTAGGGGTCGCGGAAGAGGGTCAGGAATAAGAACTCGGGGTGGACATCGGGAGTTGCTCGAGGTTAGAGAACCAAGATTATATTAATTATTGCTTACTATCTACAATTCTAATTCTTCCATTGCCATGATTGCCTCGTAGCCATCGCCACAAAATCAGACACCTCAATTCCGGCGGGGAATTCTTCCTCGTCTAAGGCCAGGTCACCAAGGTCAAGATCAAGGGGGTGCTAGGGAAAAAAGTAAGATTCGAGAGTGGCATAGAGTATTGGAGAGTATGAGTTATCTATGAGTCCGGTTCGGGAGGGGGAACATCACGGTAGGTGGGGAGGCGGTTGGTTGCATGTACCAGGCGATGTCAGTGGACTTGACATATTCATGAGCAGCACGGACATCATGGTCGTCAGGAAGGTCCTGAGGGGCAGTAGGGAGGTTCACGATGTTGTTGAAGGGAGGAAGCTGAACAGGCATAGCGGTTGGTTACCAGAGAGCGTTGGAGTGACACGTCACCTATCGACAAGCACAGCCACATCTGCCAGACCGTGACCGCTTGGCCCGTGGCAGAAACTTTTGACAGCGCAAATCACGCGTTCTTTCCGGATCCGGCAAGATCGGTAACCGACTCCTGAAGTGGGAAAACGTTCATGTACAATGATGTAGTTGCTGAAGTTATGCGCTGTCTTCGGTAGGGCTCGGACCCGTCCTCGTTTTTGACGGGTCGACGGACGGGACGGACGGGTTTGGACCCGTCCGTCTCTGGCCTCGAGCCTGCGCCAAGACGGGACGGGTTGGCCCGTTGACGGGGTACCAGCACCCGCCCGTTTGACAGGTTCGACGGGTCTGTTTGCTGGGTGTAAATGTAGGTCAGTTTGGGCCAGATTTCAACCAAATGTCCCATCGTTCCTGGATATTACGGAGAATCTCACCTATACTGTACACAGAAAATAATTGGCCCTCACACGCATGGGGCGGTCGGCATTTGCCGATTTTTGATCTCGGTCGCTTGGACCGCTCTGTAGCCCTTGCAGGAGCCAGTCGGGTAACCCAGTACATTTTAACACCACCTAAAATTTATTTACCTTACTTGCACCTGATCATCGCCATGACCCGTCAAAAACGGCCGTTACGGACGGGACGGACGGGACTCGTCCGTCTCGAGGGTCTCAGCTTGCCTCTGACGGCCGTCGAAAAACGGCCGTTTTTTCGACCGCCGTCCGGCTTAGACGGGTCCGAGCCCTACGAGTCAGTCTTCAGGAGCAATGTCCAGGCCAGGGACAGGCATTGGTAGGGAAGTGAGGAAGCCTTGGAGCAGCCACTTAGTCTTGTCCAGAAATCACACGAGCCGACGTGCGGTGGTCGCCCCAATAACCGAGGAGCGGTGGATTGAATGCGAAACGCGCCTTTGACAAATCATCTGACCCTTGAATCGGCCAACGAATGCAGCTTCGGTCCGGCTCACCCCGCCCTCAAATCAAAGGCACACGTTTCAAAATGGTTTCCATTGAGCAATCCGGATCCCCACAAACTTGAATAAGCACGCCCGGCTCTTCATCATCATCTGAGTCAACCCTGTATCGCTCAAAAAGTGGCTGCAAAAAGTGGCTCTACTTGGCCCTGTTAGCCTCACCAACGGTTTCCAACTTGTCTGAGCTTTCTAGCTCTCGTTCTCACTGGAGTTTTCATATTATATTTCACCCATTTTTTC
>JARGXW010001323.1:0-25540 GCA_029204085.1 Mycena sp. CBHHK59/15
GCTTCGAACCCGTTTGCATTCAGCATAGTTGTGGGATTGGAGTTCGGATTGTTATGGTAATAAGCAAGTGATAAGCGGTCTCAAGGCGATGTCATGAAGGCTTATGTCATCATCAGTGTACCAATGCCTTCAAGTCCAAACAACATGTTCTTCAAAAAAATATTGACTTACAACTTCTTCCCATGGCCGATACTTCAGAACTACTCGCTTGGTTCCAGCGCAGCGGAGGCACTCTGGACTCTTCCTCTGTTGGATTTACAGTTTTTCCCCACTGCGGACGCGGTGCCGTCGCGCTGAAAGACATTCCCGTGCGTGATTCCCCGAGCATCCGTGCGTTCCAGACACCCACCGCGAGAAAAGGAAGGCCATGTCCTCTTCAGCATACCTCGTGCTCTGGTTATGTCGACAAATACCTCAACTCTGCCAGGTCAAATCGGGCTGGACCGCTGGCGGGAGATGAACATGCACGTCGGATGGAGTGGCCTCATATTGTGCATGATGTGGGAGACGGCGCAGGGGCCCAGTTCGAAGTGGTCGAAATATTTAGGTCTGCTGGAATTTTCATCTTCTCTCGCGGTCGATTTAGCGGTGCCATCAGAATCCCTCCCTAGCACATTCGATACGCCGATGTTTTGGAGCGACCTTGAGTTGGAGGAACTCAGAGGAACCTCTGTGGTAGGTCTGTCTAGTGTCTTTGACTTTTCTATGTTTCAGGATTAATTAATGCTCCTCAGGGAAATTGGGGAAGGCAGATGCCGATCGAGATCATAGAGAGAAGCTTTTGCCAGTGATAGAGGTAGGGATCATCTATTAGAAGAGCGAGCTGAATTTACGGTAATCTTCTTCCAGAGTCGGCCCGACATCTTCCCTCCGGAAACAATACCAGTCTACTATACGTTGGAAATCTATCACGTCATGGGCAGCCGCGTTCTCTCCAGGAGTTTCGATGTCGAGAAAGACGATGACGAAGAAAACGACGAAGAGGATGCAGCTGCGAACACGAGCCATGGCAGCGCGATGGACGTTGACGCGCCCGAAGACGAGCCGGAATCTGCTCCAGAAGGTGATGATGACGGCCCCGACGAGGACGATGAAGAGGAAGAGCCCTCGGGCGTGTCTATGGTTCCTCTGGCAGACATGCTCAACGCACGATACGGCTTTGAAAATGTCCGTGTCTCCTTTTAATACCGCGGCAGCAGCAGTCTCATCCCAAACTGCCTCAGGCGAAGCTGTTCTACGAAAAGGACAACTTGCGCATGGTTTCCACTAAATTAATACAAGCCGGGGAGCAAATCGTAAGCATTTCCCTAGCTATTGGGATTTTTGTTATACTTCTGTCTTTAGTGGAACACATATTGCGACCTTCCCAATGCTGAGCTGCTGCGCCGGTACGGTCATGTGGACATGTTGCCTCTACCAAACGGAGAGCAAGGCAATCCCGGCGACGTGGTTGAAATCCCCGCGGATATTGCTGTGGCCGTCCTCCAGACAGACGCGGCACAGACAAAAGAGCGAATTGACTGGTGGCTGGAACAAGGCGGGGACGAGTAAGCCTTCCCGCTCAGTTTGAACGCACTGTATGATGTTTGATTATCTTCCAGTGTCGTCGTTCTCGAATCCAATCTAGACATCCCGCAGGCCCTCGCATCGCTCATTCGGCTGCTGCGGCTTACACCCGATGAGTGGCGGAAGGCGGTGGAGAAAGATAAAGTGCCTAAGCCCAAAATTGATGCTGAGATACTGGACGTCGTAGGTGCTGTCCTCGAAAGGAGGCTGAAAGAGTATCCCACGAGCCTAGCTGTGAGTTGACATGCTGGAATATTGTTCGCTCTGTTGATGTTTTTCAAATAGGATGACGCCGCCTTGGTCTCCGACGAAAGCCTGTCTCTGAATAAGAGACAGGCGTTGATTGTCAGAATCGGAGAGAAAAGAATACTGCATGGTGCGCTGGAGAAAATCAAGGCCTTGCAGAAGGATGCAAAAACCGGAGATGGGGGCAAAAAGCGGAAATCGCGGCCGGAGGAGAAGGAGATTGGACGGACAACGAAGTCTCGGAAACTTGCTGCTTAGACCGATAATGAATATACTGCTCTCCGCACCACAAAAGACGAGCGTCTGCATTTGTGTCGGACTGTGAGAAGGTCTATTATAGTTGAAAGACAGGTACTCGCAGCACATCCTGCATCAGACGTTAACACTGCTCCCGTTCTCCTAGCGCATTCAGCAATCAGAACTTGAATCAGGTGCCGACAGCGCTTATATGCCGAGATAAGGAATGACGTGTTGAACTTCAATGCAGGTGATATCTCTTTTTTAAGAAACGCCCTCCAGGGTAAGGAGACAAATACCGCAGTCCTCTTCAAAGAGATGAATTCTATACAATTTATCGTAGAAGGGTGTATTCATTCCGTTAGGATCTGCTCTCCTATACTTATAATTATTTATAAAAAATATTCAGGCAACTGCAGAAGTCGTCAGGACAGCGTCAAGAGGCAAAGAGGTGCTCACCATGCCGTTAGCACTCAGCGCCGCCTGTTCCGGTGGACCATCCCGCGCGTTCTAAGGCGCGGAATAAAACACATTGAAGTGCGTGCTGCCACGCGGACCCACCTCCAGAACGCACCCGGCGTTTCCGGCGCGGTAGCAGTAGTTGGACGCTGACCACACTGTCGAGAGGTGCCCGTGAAACAGTGTCGTGCAGCCCTCCATACATAGCTGGTGCGCGCGCAGGATGCTCGACATGTGGTTGGTTTCGAGGAATTTGTGGATGCCGGCGCCGAAGGTGTACCCCGCGCCACTGGAACTTTGTCAGCGTCAAAAATCGGGGCTGTACAACGTCGACGCGGACCGTGGGGATATTGCGAAGTCCTCCCGCTCGGGATCGGGGTCGGACCACATGAAGTCCGTCATTGGCCCATCGGATGAAACCTCTGCAGCAGATGAGCAAGCACCATGAACAATATGAGCCTTGATCCAGACCTCGGAACAGGTCGAGAACTTTTATTTGATCTATTATTGAATGGATCGAAGGCGAGAGTCCTGAGTTGCGCAACAATTGAAAGAGAGCCAGACGCCAGATCAGTGTAAAGCCATGGACACAGAAAATCTCATCGTCAATCAGAACCGACAGCATTAACTTGAAGAAATCGAACATGTCCGTGAAGTAGGTCCACAGGCGCGAAGATCCATATTTCCGTGTGCATTCCAGGTAGAAGCTTAAGCCGTAAGTCTGGAAGATTTGGCCCGCCCATGGGTCAGGTCGAAGTAAGCAGTCTGCCAACGGAACGAACTTGTTATCGCTCTCGACTCGTGGTTGCCTCGGATCAACTGGATTCTGCCGGGAAATCATAGTTTCAGTCACGTTAAGAGAGATATAGTCTCGAGGCTAAATAATCCGCGGTCGACATAATCGCCTACGTGCAAAACCAGTATCACTGGCAAATGGGTGTGAATAACAGGGTGTTGGAGATATCCTTTTTAACAGCCAACCTGGGGCCTGATTTAGTCCCCAAATTTATACAACTTCGTATTATTTTATCCTTGGGAAGCACAACGGTTGAGGAAAAATCGTACAGATGAAGTTGAGGGACCAAGGTTGAAAGTCGGATCATGTTTGGAGCCCGGTTTGACATTCAACTCGACGCTCCGAACTATTTGATACCCAAACTCAAACCAAGTTTGAGGTCCAAATAGTGCGCAAAGTAAGCCGCGAGAAAATAAAGCACCCTCGATAGATTATCACGAACTGAGAAATAGGTAGTTGGTATTGGGGGCAAGGCCGGCAACAGGGAAAATTTCTAGCAGGTCGTAAAATTGACTTGAAATAATGAGTGAGACAGGAAATTTCATCAACTTTGACTCACCCATGTATATCGCCTAGTACGAGGGTAGTACTTAATGGGCGAGCTGACGTGGACGACATTCGACTCCCTCATGACAACTTCCTGGGTTTTCGTGCATATTTCGCGTAGCAGGGTTTCGCGGAGAAGTTGCTTCTTTGAAGCAACTGTTGAATGCAAGCAGGTCAAAGGGTACCATATGCATGACTCAGAATGATCATGATCAAGAGGCGATTGATCTCTGGATATCGGACTGTTCTCACGGGGTATGTATCCCCCAAATAAGGGAATATTTGATCGCGACGTCCAACGGCCATCAATGTATCTTGTCTGTACAACATCTACTACTGTACGTACTTGAAGGGAGGCGACGCCCCAGGCACCGTGACATGCCTTAACAGCCGGGGGCGACGCGACGGCGGGCTTCGGGACCGTGACTGCTACAATTTTGGGCGACGAGTATACTTTTCCCCCCGTTTTCACAGCATTTGAGCAGGAGCCTGGTGAGAAATAACTTAAATTGGGGTCACAGCAGTAAATTTATGCTCCAAAACAGGCCCCAAAACATTTTATTCTATTTTTTTTAATCAAAATGTCACGACGGTTTATTGGCGACGCAAGCCACTGTGACCGTGACCCGCCCCGACGAGGGCGACGCGACAGGCCCGCCGTGACCGTGACCGTCGCCTACCTACAAGTACGTACAGTAATGTTGGCCTTGGGCTTGCCCCGGGACCAAATTCCTTCAAGAATGTGTCTAATATTGCAGGTAAAGAGATGTTAGACTGTGTTTGACAATGTAAATCTGCATATGTTACATTACATATGCAACAACCAGCTTTCAATGCATAAAAAACTCAACAGGAGAAGGGAGGGTCTGGGAGGCTACATGTTCCAATGCTGTAAAATGTGAAACATTGCTCTGTCAAAGCCACCACTCATCATCAATCATTTTGGCAAGTATTAGCCAGGACATGAAGCCCCGGAAATATGTAGATATTTTGTTCTTGACAATGCCTTACCCTCACCGGCCTCGAGCGCGCCAGGTTACACAACGTGGCATAGCATAGCATTGGTGCAAGCTGTTTAACGTTTGATATGTGCGGGATGCCGAACCTGCCAACTGCTGATCGGTGATCTCCGAGCCTGGTTTGATCGCAGTCCAAGATCCAGATCTTGCTCACTCTTGATCATGATCGACTTGAAGCCTGAGGGTGAGTGGGTGGCTGTGCTGGTATCATTTCTCACCAGACCTTGAGCAGACCAGTCGCCAAAGTCGCTGAGCTCTGACCCCTCAAAACGCGCTTTCTAGACGGGCTTTAGGCCAAATTATGCCCTGCAACCTTAACCGTTTGCGATAACCTACATGTCGGGGAAATTTCCCGATCTCATTCAAAGCTGGTGCCTTCAACAAGTTGAACTGGCGATTGTCACTGCCGTGTCACTCTCAATTTTTTTTTCCTGACCTTCGCAAGTCGACTGGAAACATATTGGGTCATTGATGCAGCTAAGCGCAGGAAACAATTTACGCTTTAGCAAATCCAGACAATACAATAGACGGCGATGCCATCAAAGCGGCGCAAGCGTGAAGGCCTTAAAAAAGCTTCCTTTGTTCTTTCTGGAGTCTTGAGTTTCCTTCTTGCCACTACCATGTCTTGCAGCGTATGCCGTCTTCCATTTGTCCCGGACCTCTCTATTGCGACTCAGGCAATACCCGCACACACACCTCCCAAGGGCGTTCTGTCCAAGGAACAAGCTAAGTATTTTATGACGGGCACAGGGGTCGGGTTCGTGGTTGTTCATTACAACTGTGTCAAAAATTTGCTTACGTTCGAACAGGAAGGAGATACCGGACTGTGTAATGGAGTTCCGGTACTTTAGTGCGCGCTCTGCTGCTCATCTCCAATTACTATTGTCTGAACTACTACAGGTTCAAACATGTTTGGGGCGAGTGGCTGCATCGTGTTGATCTGGGATGTCGAGGGATGGGACCCCTTGGGCGGAACGGTCGGCTGCTAGCCTGAGCTCAAACATAGACATGCCTCATTATTTTCTCTGTGTAGACCCTAATTGCACACCACGTTTGTTTCGCGTTGCTGCGTCACATACTACACGCAGACGACTCTACTCCGGCATCGATCACGACACTCTGCGCGCACGATCTCATCCTCGGGCGTCCCCAAAGCGGTGCGAATGCCGGACGATTCAGGGACGTCAAGTACGAGGACGCCGGAGAGCGCGTCGACCTGTCGCGATTCTGGAGGGTCTCAAGCGTGCCCGGCGGGAACGTCTTTGATTGGGTGGCACTGAAAGCCAGTCCGCTTGCCTGGACTATGAACCGGCCAGATATGTGGGATTTTCATTCGCAGCTTCGCCCTTCGTAAGAAATCATTAACCTGTGGCAATCCCAGATTTCCGCGTTTTCATCCCGTTATATCAGCAGAGCGTCTAGCCTCTGTCGGGCTGCCCACTCCCGACCCAGCAGACCCCATAAACACCCTCCCTCTCGAACTCACCCTCCAGATCTTGCCCCTCCTCTCCGCCAAATCATACCTCGCGCTCACGTCTACCTGCCGCGCGCTCCGCTGGCACGCGCTTACTACGTTCCAGCCGCACGCGCGCGCCCTCGTCCTCGCGCTGCCGTGGGCTCTCCCGACGTCGTGCGAGCTTGATGACATCAAGCCGCAATACCATGCACAGATGCCAGGCGCAGACGCCACAGGCGACTGGCTGCTGTACCTCGCGCATGTTCACCGGACGCGGAGCATGCGCGTGCGGCGCTGGGTGTGGGCGCTGTGCGAGGAGATCCGGCGCGTCTGGCTGCGCAAGCTTCCGGGTAGCGGCTTCGCGGATCTCGGCGAGGGAGTGAAGAGCGCTGCGCGGATCGAGTTGGAGCGGGACGTGAATACAAAGATTGAGGTGGCGAAGGAGATGAGACGGGCGAATGGGTTTAGGAAGGGCGGCCCGTATTAGAATTGATGTTTTCTTGTTTCAATGTAATCTTCGGTTCCATTCACGGCTCTGAGCAGCTGAACTACTAGTACCTATATGTTGAAAGTTCGAAGTTCGGGTAGCCGAGTTTCTTCACGAATCGACTCGCGCAGCAATCGATATTTTAGGACGCTGCTGATCGATTTCAGGCGCTTCAGACATGGGCAATTGCTTCGCTGCCAGTGCCACAGTTGAACAGCAGATGGTGTTGATCTTATCTATTTCCCGATATGGGGTGGGGTCCTATGGCAGAGCGCTGCGGAAGTTTTAAAAATCCGTGGTGGCCACACAGAGATGGGGAGAGGGCGAGGAAAGGAATGGGGTAAGATGGGGAGGAAGAGGGAGGAACATGGCTGCAGTTGCGCTGTACACGAATCGAGTTTGAACTGGGATGACAGGTTGAAGCACGCGAGACAAAGACCCTACACTGGCATACGGTTATTCTCGACGAACCCAATAAGTGAAGTAATACCGTGGTGGCAGATAAGGGCTTGACTTTTCTTGATTTCTAGAACGTACACGCTACATCCGTCATTAATACAAGTATATCTGGAACCAAATCCAGCGGATTAACCCCAGGGATGAGACAATCGGTGTTCAGCCAGACGTTCAGCGTCGCCAAGCGCAGAAACGCACAACTTTAAATTGAGCAGTACATCGCTCTCAGCGTCGTTCATATTTGTTCTCTGCTTCCGGGTCGCGGCTGTTGTTCAACGTAGAGACTCTTAATTCGTAGATGCGCCAGCTCCGGTGCAACTTCTGTGTGCCCCCGTAAGAAATCAGGGAGACTGCCTTCGGCTGTTTCCCAGATACTGGGAATCTGGTCCGCGATGCCTGCAGCGATCTTGTATTTTTTGAGGAGCGTATTTTGAGGAGCGTAGCATCACCTTCCCGGAGTGTCGGCTTGCACAAGGAATTGGGGAGAACCCAGCACAGAATCGTACGACCGTCCGTTAGCCAGATGTCGCGGAGCTGGACGCCTGGCACACCGCACTCGTTCCTGACGGTAGGAAAGAGCACGCTTATTTCTCACAGTTTCGATGGGTAAAATTCGGGGACCTGCGTAACGAGACCGCGGCTTGCCTCCTGGAACATATGGAGTACGCAACCTGGGGAGTCGGCCCAGCGCTTCACATAGTAGTACTAGTGCGAAAAATTGCGCGCCCGGGGATCATGGATCACGCACGCTAGCCTGCAGCTGCGAGAACCTGTGTTGGCTGAGAAATGCTAACGAGACTCAAGATGGAGACACAGCAACGGGGGGCACTCCACAGGTCTGGTCCAAGCAGGCAGATGCTAGTAGGTGCACAGGTGCATTGGATCCGTTGAAGATGTACGTCCCCGACTCTGAGACTGGAAGACATTGAGACGCGCTCGTCGTGCGCGCCAGCACGAACATCTCTCCCGAGTCTTCTACTGTTTCAGAGATAAGAGACAACGCAGTTTGCAACTGACATATGTCCAAGGCGCAGTGAGTAAGCCTTAGTCTATCGTTGACCGCGCAGTCAGCGTAGTCAAGGCGAGACGATGATCAGCAGTGTGACTTTATTGGGTCTCCACGATCCCCATATAAAGTCGGCTTGCGGACTGCTATATCTCACATACCACGACCACGACGACGATGGCATCCCCCAAGGACACCCCCGAGACACCAGAAGTCTCGAGTGCACCCGACGAGCTCGCCGCTATTCCTGATACGAGCACTGTTACTGCGGCTGCTGCTGCGTCTACTACTGCTGCCCCAGCACCAGCACCAGCGCCAGATACACCACAAACAATACCGGAACCAGCGACGGCACCAGCACCGGCGGCCGCACCAAGAGAGCGCGAACTGGTCGCTGACGCGCGACTCGTTACGCTGCGCGCAATGTTCCCCGATTTCGACGACTCGCTGCTGTGCGCCCTGCCGCCTCCTCCTTTATGATCTACGCTGACACTGTATCTGCTCACTTCCTTCCCTATTTATTCGCGGTGTGGTACAAAAGCCAATCCGTGCTCGCCTCCGTCGGCGGCGACGTGGACCGCGCGATCGACGCCCTCCTCGGCATGAGCGACCCGGACTACACCAGCGAGGCGCCGCAGGCACCGCAACCGGCCCCGCAGGTTTGTCTCTTTTTCCTGCTCCATCTTCCTTTGTCGATCGCTGATTATGGCTGGTTTAGACGCAGGAAGAGCTAGACGAGCAGCTCGCACGTACGCTGATGCTCGAGGACGAGCGCGAGCAGCACGCCTGGCAAGCGCAGGTGCAGCGGCCGCCCCCGCAGAGGCGGGCGTCGGGCTCGGACGGGCCGCCCGAGAAGGACACGATGCAGGAGTTCCAGGAGCAGTTTAATAAGTTTGCTGAGAGTATGTGCTTTCTCTTCCTATTCCTTGCTTTCGCTATCTCCTCGCTCGCCTCGCCTCCGTCCCGAATACTAACAAGTGTACCTTTCATCGCAGGCGGCAAGAAAACCTTCGGCACCCTCCTCTCCAAGGTCAAGGCAAAGATCCAGGAGTTCGACCAGCCCGCCGGGGGGCAGTCGTCATCGCAGGCTTGGGGCTCTGGGGGGGACACGTACCCGTACGACGCCGACCAGAACCCGTACCCCGTTGGCCGCCCGCCTGCGCAGGCGCCCGCTCAGATGCAGGGGATGCAGACGCCGCAACAGCAGCAACAGCAGGCGCAGACGCCGGCGTACTATGACCCGAACCCCCCGGCGGAGGGGTACGACGCGGCGCCCGCGAGTCCGCCGCGGACGAGCACTGGCGCGCCGCCGATCGACGGGGGTGCGTAGCTCTCGCTCCCTTCTTTTAATACCATACCGCGAGGCTGACGTGCGCACACCACATAGGCAAGCTGGGTATGCTGCCGAAGCGGCCCGTGTCGCTCCTGCGCACGTCGGATGGAGGAGCAGCGAAGGGCGCGCCGACGAGCAGCGACGACGACGAGCTGGAGTATGCGGAGAACCCGTTTGAGGAGGGGCGGAAGTAGCAGTGTATAATCTAAGGTGTACATTTTAGGACTTGAACTGGGATACATTATGTTCGGTACTTAGCGATCACCTCTTCTTACTTCCCACCCCCACCCCCGCGAGCATGGCGCCCGACCCGGCCAAGTGGATCGACACGCTGATGACCTGCACGCCGCTGCCCGAGGCGGACATGAAGGCGCTGTGCGAGCACGTCCGTGCGCTGCTTATGGAGGAGAGCAACATTCAGCCCGTGCGCAGCCCCGTCACCGTGTGCGGCGACATCCACGGGCAGTTCTGGGACCTGCTCGAGCTGCTGCGGCGGGGCGGGAGCGTGCCGGAGACGAGTTATATCTTCATGGTGCCCTTGTTGCTGCACGAAGATGGAGAGGGAAGCTGATATTGAGAGCGGGTGCAGGGCGACTTTGTGGATCGCGGGCATTACAGCCTGGAGACAGTATCACTGCTGCTTGCGATGAAGGCGCGGTACGGCCCTTTTCCCTGCGCCCCTTCCTTCGTCCTCTCATGGTATGTGAGGCAGGTACCCTGACCGGGTGACGCTCCTTCGGGGCAACCACGAGAGCCGGCAGATCACGCAGGTGTACGGGTTCTACGGTGCGCACTCTGGCCTCGCAATAGCATACTGTTGGCGCTGACAAGCCGACAGACGAGTGCCAGCAGAAGTACGGCAGCGCGACGGTGTGGAAGGCGTGCTGCAATGTGTTTGATTTTCTGAACATCGCGGCGGTGGGTGCCGTCCTAACTCTCATATACCCTACCAACACCCTCCCCAGATCATCGACGGCGAGACGCTCTGTGTGCACGGCGGCCTCTCGCCCGACATCCGTACGCTCGACCAGATCCGCGTCCTCTCGCGCGCCCAGGAGATCCCGCACGAGGGCGCCTTCTGCGACCTCATGTGGTCCGACCCGGACGACGTCCCCGCGTGGGCCGTCTCCCCGCGCGGCGCCGGCTGGCTCTTCGGCGCAGACGTCACGCGCGAGTTCGCCGCCGTGAACGGCCTACGACGCGTCGCGCGCGCGCACCAGCTCGTGAACGAGGGCTACAAGCACATGTTCGACGGCGCGCTGGTGACGGTGTGGAGCGCGCCGAACTACTGCTACCGGTGTGGGAATCTGGCGGCGATCATGACGGTGAAGGAGGACGGGGAGTGTGAGTTTACGGTGTATGGCGCGGCGGAGGAGAACGAGCGGGATAAGGGGATGCAGACAAGGAGGATGGTATGTGCAAGCTGTTTCCCCCGTGCTGAGGCTGATTTTCTTTGCAGAGCACTGTACCGTATTTTGTTTAGAGCGCTATATTTATATTTCATTCGCACTGCTGAACTTTACAAGGGCTTGGTGACTCCCGATTAATCGGCCGGTGTCGCTGGACTGTCGAAGAAAGACAACGCCCGTACATTGCGTGGATACGATGCACTCTCATCTCTCCACCCGCGTCTTGCCTGCGTCCGTTCACCCGTCTCTCAGATCTCCCAGCAGCGCTCTACGTGGATGCGATCCGTGTTGTTCTGATATGTTAATACAAATAGAGCGCAGCTCCGCGGTATGTATGTACGATGTATGCCGGGAACGTCCCAGCCCACTACCCTCTAATTCTGGCGGTTCTTCCCCGAGGCCTTGTTCCCGCCCTTCGTCACTTTCTTGCTCGTGGTCGCAGCGGTGGTGACCTCGGCGGCGGCGGCGGTGGTCACGGCGGTAGCGTCCGTGGTGGCGGCGGCGGCGGCGACCTGCGTTATCGTTGCAACTGCAAACGGGATGGTCAGATGGGGGGAGGGAGGAGCGGAGGGGCGACGTACGCGGGCCGAGGAGCGCGTCGACAACCTTGGTCTGAAACGTGCCGACGCCGGCGTTGCCCAGGTTGATCGAGGTCAGCGTGCCGTCGAGGAGCGCCGCGTCGGCGGCTGCGTTCGCGGCTGCGGTGTCCACCTGTTTTGTTTGCCACGACAATCAGCAAAGGGCGCGGAGCAGTAGAGGAGAGACGCACCAGGTTCTGCGCGCCCTGGGCGACGACCGTGCCGCCGGAGGAGAGGATCGTGAGTGCCTGCGCCATCTCAGCTACCTTGCTATCAAGGGAAAAACAGGTAATAGAATTCGCGTACCGTGGCGATGGCGTCTTGTACGGCCTTCTTCAGGTCAACGGCCTGCTGGTCCGTGAGCACCGCGCCGACGGGCGTCGTCGAGTTGCCGCCGAGGTCCGCCGCGTCGTCGTGTCCCGCGAGGTTGTCGATCGGGATGTCGATCGCTGTGCCCGTCGCGGTCTGCGTCGTTGTCCATCCGTCAGCATCAACGATGGAGAAGCAAGGAAGTGCACCTTGATCTCATCGATGAGGTCCGCAGTCAGCTCGCCGCGTGCGACGAGGAACGAGAGGTCCTCGAGTACGCGCGCGCGGCGGAAGTTGTCGACCGCCTCCTCGCGACTCTCAAGCGTCGGGAAGAAGAGGCGCGACGCAAAGCGGCCCTTCTTCGCCGTCTTGGCCGTCTTGCCGGTCTTTTTGGTCGTCGTGGCGGCCTTCGTTGTAGCCGCCGCCACCGCCGTGGCCGTCACCGCAACAGCGGTGGCGGTGTTGTCTGTCCCTCTCGTTAGCTCACTGGCAGACGGAATGCAGGCACATGGATGCATACCTTGTGTAACGGCGACGCACCCGCCGAACGGCCCCGCCCCCTGCGCGAGCGAGAGCGTGTTGCCCGCGCCGCCGTTGTTGATACGGATGAGGCACGTATCACCCGTCGTGCCGCCGGTGCATTTCGTACCCGCGGGCACCTGCGCCGAGAAGGGCACATTCGCCGGGCCGCCGCTGCACACCATCATCTCATCTCAGCGCCATTCAAGAGAAAATGGAAAGCACGACGAGGGCACACACTGGAGGATGCCGTTCGTGCCGGGCACCTGCACGAGCACCGTTGCGGGGACCCACGTCTTGCCCGTCGCGTCCGCGTTCACCATCGCGGTGAACGGCCCGCCGCCGTCCGCGTTCACCTGGTGCAGCATCAGCGACACCGTGCCGTTCGCGCTGAGCGAAGGCAGCGCGCCGCCGCCCTGCGCAAGCGCGGTCGCCAGCGAGGTCGCGATATTGACGCTCCCGCCCTGGAGCGTCGCACCGCACGGATCTGCCAATGCAAGCGTCAGCAGCGGCACCGCGGCGAGAGCCCGCGGGACGCACCGTCTTTGAGGTTTTTCAGGACCTGCAGGGTGGTGAGGAACAGGAAAAAGAAGGCAGCAGGGGGCACCTACTGGTGTGTCGAGCTGGAATGGCTGCTCGGTCGTCCCGGTACGTAGAGTGGTGTTGGCTTCCAGTGGGACTTAGCTCTGCAAATTAAATCAGCGCAGGGGTGTCGACTCACTGACGCCGAAGCCCATGGTGGTGACACCGTTGGCGCCAATGACCGCGGTGATTACTGCGTGCCCGTACGCAGACGCGGCGCCGATGAGTAAGAGGATCGCAGACGTCTTCATCGTGTCCGACTGATCAAGAATGCACGCAGGAGTTGAGCTTGAAGGAGAGTGGAGCGGGCGGCTGCCTGGCCGTGTCGAAAGGATCAAAAGAGAGAGAAGAAGCAAGGAGAAAAACCCAGCTGCCAGAGGGGTAGTGTGAGTGAAGGAGGGAGCGGGGCCACGGGAGTGTCTAGACGCAGGTCCTTTTTTAAAGGTATTGCCATTCAGGTTGACCTGGGGACGGAAAGATGGTGGCCTCCTGGTGGCCAGACCCGTTCTGGAATGGTAGCCCCGGGGCAGGTTCATCCCTCAAAGCCCAGGCTTGGCAACATCTTGCAAAGTGGGCTCGGATTTGGTCCGCGGCAGATAAATCCCACAAGAGCAACTCAGGACGAGCCAGTGCGGGGTGCGTTTTGGGTGCATTTGTCGGACACTCGCACAAAACATACAACCGACGATCGGAATATCCTCTTTCGGAGTGAGAACAAACACGGAACAAATACGAACAACGATCACTAACGTACAGCCAACCCTGATCCGGAGCCCGCCAAGAGCGCACAGTGAGCTGATTGTACTCCAGATTTCACTCGGGAAAGTCCTTTTCCTGCGGGTTGCTTGCCGTGAAAACTTGCTGAGGCAATGTCCCTGGAAACCTGACACAGAATCTACGACAGCCGATTCTACGCAAGTCTGAAGCTGCTCCTCTGCGTCGCCACCCTGGTATACGCAACGTGGCTTGACTTATTCTGGAGATTTGTGGTGTCCTCGCAGCTTATGTTTCTGGGTTTCTTGGCGACAGTTTCGATGACCCTGCGCAGTTGGTCGACAACAAGGATCACGGATCTTACGCTCGCTTGGGGGAGCGGTGCATCAGGCGCAGAGCCGTCGTCGGCGAGTTGGTATTGAATGCAGATGTCGTCAATTCGATAACTGTTTATCACTTTGGAGTGATACTTTCTCGGTACCTGATGTTGGAGGCCGTGCCACCCTGGGATCTGTGAGCTGGCTTATGTTGTTTGAGGCGGCGGAAGGTCACTCAGGTGATCAAGTGGTTGAAGATGGATGCCAGGATGGTACCCGTGCCATACACGTGACAGCACGGACCCCGGCTGTTTCTTACCGGGACCGCGCCGGAATACACCTACCGACCTACCTATCCAGAACCACTTGAAGTTGCCCGTTACAAGCTTGGTAACAAGATTTCAAAACAGGGTTGCAATCGCTCTGTCAGCCATACGATGAATAGAGGTGGTCCTCGCATCCGGGCAGATCCAATTTGTCTGTGGTTCACGTAGATGATTGATATTTACTGGGTGATTCGTTAGTAATAATTCCACGGCCGGCTGAGTAACGGGAAACTGAACTTGAACTGAGTATACGCAGCCGGAAATTTACACGAAGCCGACAATGTTATTAATATTAGTTGTTGAGTGATCATGGTGCGGTGTGGTCGGATGTTTAGTGTGGTATCGCTGATATGAGAGCGCCGACCTCTGACTCGGAGAATTCATGCACTCGGCCGCATCTGGACATGCTAATCCGTCTATCCAAATCGGTTAATATTCTCGTCAAGCACAGCCGCGACACGCATTCATGCGCCATAAATAGCCATCGGCGATCATTCATCCGGAAGGGCCTCCGAGCGGGAAAATGCCGCACTCGCTGTCATTTGATCTTAGGAGTTGGATGTGGGTCAGCTGCCCTGGCTACAATCTCACAATACAAAAGGTCAACGTCATCAACGGGAATATCGCTATCATGTCTGCCCCAAGATCGACGTACATGCTCACTTTCTGACTCCCAAGTATAGAGAAGCGCTGAAGAAAGCGGGTCACTTTCCTGGACCAGACGGCTTGCCCTGGACTGTGGTATGGACCTGAGTTTGGGTAAGTTCGACGACCATGCTGAATGACGATGGACGTAGGGATGGAATGCAGAAGATCATCTCGCCTTCATGGAGAAGAACAACGTGTCAAAATCGATACTCAGTTGCTCTTCACCCGGCACGCATTTGATCCCAGGCGATGATGCCTTCGGGCGGGAGGTTACGCGGGAAGTGAACGAGTACGCAGCCGATTTGAAGCGCAAATATCCCGCCAAGTTCGGTTTCTTCGCATCGCTTCCGCTTCCCGATATCGCCAGCAGTCTCATCGAGATCGACTACGCTCTCGACCACCTGAATGCAGATGGCTTCATCTTAATGTCCAATTTCCACGGCATGTACCTCGGGGACCCGAAGCTCGCGCCTATTTGGGCGAAACTCCAGGAACGCCGCTCCGCCGTTCTCGTACACCCAACCGCGCCATGCATCGCACGTGTGTGCAACCACAGCGATCCCACCCCAAACGGATGCTTGACAGCGCGCCTCTTGCCGATGCGTACATGATCCCCATGATGGAATTCTTTTTCGACAGCACACGCACCTTTGTCGACTTGCTCCTCAGCGGCACGGCTGCCGCGCACCCCAAAGTTACATTTGTGATTCCACACTGTGGCACTGCGCTTCCCAGCGTCCTCGATCGGGTTTTCATGTTCTCGACGTGGGACATGAGCAGCTATGGCACGCGGAACGTACATAGCATCACTGCGCCTGTAGTGAAGGAGCTATTTGCCACGCAGTTTTATTTCGATCTGGCAGGCGTCTCGATGCCGAGCCAGATCCACCACATGATGAGGTGGATAAAGAGCGATAGACTCCTATATGGGAGTGACGTACCCTTCACGCCGTGGGTAGGCGCGGAGAAGCTGTTGCAGGCAATAGAAACGGAGCTGCCGAAGTTGTTCGGGGAGGAAGAAATCCAGGATATCTACCATGGGAACGCGGAGAGGTTATTGTCAAGTTCGATTTAACGAGGCTTGGTCTTCGGGGTAATAGTTAGACAGGTTATGTTGAGCCAAAGATCGCAGTGTATGATGACGCATTTCGAGTCAAGTGTGTTAAGTTGAATTCAGTGTTCTTTTGACACAGTACTGGTGTCACCGCAAAAGCAAACATGTTACATAACAGTCTGGTTCTGTTATGGTACATCGGATCACCGGCCCACCGCGATAGCTAGCGACGCACACAAGGACGCACATGTTACAATTCACAGCTTCTGCGAAGAGCGCTCACTTGTGTACTTATGACCGAGACGGCAGAGCCTCCTTCATATGATGACCACGGATTCGAAGCACTGGCAATATCGAGCAATGAGAGGCAGTCCGACTTGCCAGCGTATAGCCGACGGCCCACGCCTCCACCTGCAGCAGCGCCAGTGGAACGCGAACCCAGGGTCTTTTCGTACCAAATAACGAATCGAGGTGGTAAACCGTTGGCCGCGATGGCGATCAATGGTGATCCTAGACTCACCAAGGTCATCCCAACTATCCTCGCAGGTTCGAATGTCACTGGCTCGGTATCGTTGACCCTCCAGAGTGGGGATCCTATCCAGGAGGTCTGCCTTGTGGTCAGTAACTAGTCGCCTCCAGAATATATGGAACTGGACACCTTTTTTTTTTGCTGGCAATAGCTTAAGGGAGAGATCGTCAATGGAGATGTTCCGATTCAACGCACTGCGTTTGTTGAACTCAAGAAAACGCTGTGGTCGACTGCCGAAGGGGACCCTCTACAACCCAGCATGTCTGGGAAGAGTTGGAATGGAAAGCTCAAGGGTGATTACAACTGGCCATTTTCTATTGAACTACAGACAACTGTCTCGAAAAATGGCCAAACATACCATCTGCCCACACATTTCTGGAGCGTCTCGCGAGGTTCAGCGTGCAATATACACTAGAACTGCGTTTATTGCGCAGTAAACTCAGAACAGACGATAAGTGGGTTCTGATATTACCTGCCAACCATTGAACCCAGACTCGAATAGACTGACAACCACTTTCGGATATTTTTCGATGCGGCAACCGGATCCTCCCTCGCCGCTAAGGAAACTTGCATATCAAGAGAACAGCCCTCTTTTGGGCCCAGAATCTGATCCTGAAGGCTGGCATACCCTAGAGCCATTCTCTATCGATGGTGTAGTTTTTTCTGCACGCTATGTCAGCGTGAAATGCACGGTGCGACAATCCATCCCCGACTTTTAGACAAAGGGCTGATTGGCAGAAGAATAGTTCTCCCTCGCGAAACCAGTTAGTCTCAAATATTTTTATGCGCCCGTTAACTTGTCCCTCTGATACTTCCCGTACAGCTTTGTTACACGAGAGCCTCGTCTATCCCTTGCTCATTAACGATTGAGACGTCGGACCCTCAGGCACTGGATCTTTTGTCGTCACCAAAGGCCCCCTTCGTCTACTTGGAGCGTCTTATCAGATCAAATACTGATGATCCCTCTCGCGCCGTAGACGTTTTCGGTTCGACATATGGTCGTGAGCCATGCGGGCAAGCTGTTTTCTGGCCATCGAACGAAGGTGCTCCCACAGATACCTCCTCTCAGCGCCGTCTGGATGGTGAGGTTCATCTAAGGAATAATCTTCAACCTTCCTCCGCTGTTGCTGGCTTCGCCGTCGAGGTCTGCCTTGGTTGAATTGTCTTTTGTGGCTCGATCTGATCTGATAAAATCTAGTATGCTCTCCTAGTCTTTCCCTTCCAGGTGGCAGGCTTCAAGGCTGCGGATAATTCTCCACTCGTCCGCCAGGATGTGGAGATTGTCACGAGATATTCCTCAGCGCCTCGACCGAAAACGTATACGCCGCCGACTTACGAACCCATAATCCGCTAATTGACTACTATTACTACTCGATGACAATAGAGGGTGCGCCAGTCGAACGGACGTGGTCGCAGAGGTAAATCAAACGACTTCAATAAATGTCAGATGATAATTTACTACTTCATTATTCTGGATGTACAATTTTGCTCAAGCGCATGTACGAATGTAGTTGATTCTATGTGATGCTCTTTATAATACTGGAGCTCAGCCAAAGCTCAGCAAGGCTCAACGCTCAGCGCTCAGCGCTCAGCGCTGATCGATCTCAGATCTGAAACGGCAATTACTTTGGTTACCGGATCAGTCATTGCATATGTCCCGTCACACACCCCTGGTCACGCGTTTCGCAACTTGTACAATGACCTCCGCACCCACTACTGGCCTGTTATATTTCCAATGCCGGATGCCGACGGCGAAGAGCCTGGTCTACCTGCTCCAGGCTCCAAAAGGCGGAGACTCAAAGGTGCATGCGACTCATGTCGGCAAAGAAAAAGTACGCGCGTTCCCCAAACTTCCACTTGAAGGTTATGAGTGATTGCATGGTTGACATGCCTGACAGCCCGTTGTACGTTCATCTACGCGAAGCTTTAGTAAAGACTCACGGAGGATAGGCGACAGTGGAAGGATGCCTAATAACGTGTGCAGCAACTGCATAGCTTTTTAATGCCCAATGCACCCATCAAGGCTATCCAAAAAGCACGGTTCCAATAGGTCGGTCTTGAGCCCACTCAATTGATCTCTGCTAACTGCCTTTAAGCGCTGCTGCTTCCCCATCATCACTACCGACCGGACAGTCCCCTCAGGTCCTGTTATTTCACATTGCTGATATAAGTCACGAACTCAAAGCTAGTCTTGACAGGGTGCGGCGTATAAGGGAAAGACCGCACAAGAGGCATGTCGACACTATTCTTGTCCAATCCACCGCATACATCGCGTCGTCAGATCTCCGTAATATCCTGCTCGACGTCGCACGATATGCTCGAAGTCTTGAACAAGAACTACAAGAGCTCGTTCATTGTCTCTTTCGCGCAGTCCTTCGCTCGGGGTGGAGTCTATATCCTCACCTCCTTCCGATGTGGGTTCTCCAGACCCCTCGAACGAAGAACAGGTGTCGCGGAAGACTCAGAAGGAATATTCATGATTTCCGAGGGGCTCAAATCTCTCGCAATGATCAACGCTCAATCTCGTTCTTTGGCAGATCCAGCAGTCTGTTTCTCATCAAGACCGCCTTGGAGATGAAGCAGGAACATGATGGCCCGTGCACCCACCATATATCGTTCGACGATCGCAATTCTGGGACAGTCCTTTGGTAACCCATCTTTTTGTCCTTCGTATGTTTTATCTGTTTCTTAGTGGGAGGAGAAAACACCTTCTCTTGTGGATCCGCCATACACATTTCCACCCGTCGATCTTCTTCATAGCCTCGTGGATACGTTTTTCAAGCAGGTTAACATCCTGATGTGTTTGCTGCACCGGCCGACGTTCGAGAGATCCCTTGCAGCTGGGCTTCATCTATCGAATCGCGAATTCGGAAGGGTCGTCCTCGCTGTTTGTGCTATGGGTCAAGGTGAGTTTCCCGCATTCTCCCCGCGAGACTCGTCTCGATCCACTGCCTTATCTAGATACTCGGAGGACCCACGCGTTATTCTGGGCGGAACGAATTCAAGGCTGAGCGCTGCTGGAGTGGTTCAGACAAATCCAGCCGCTTCGGACTAATTTGACGGAAGCACCGACGCTGTATGAAGTGCAGGTGCTGTTTGTGAGTATTAGCGCCCTTCCCCTGATGCATCTCATTTTTTTTTTCATTTGTAGCTCTGCATTATCTATCTACAAGGCACGTCGCCCCGGAGGCGTGTTGGATATTAGCCGCTGTTGGCATACGGCACATACAGGAAATTGGGGCGCATATACGTAAACGTTACGACACTGCGACGTTGACCATTGAGGACGAACTGCTCAAGAGGGCGTTTTTATGCTCATGTGCTGTACGTGTCCCTAAAAACACGACTTCTAGGATCCCCCCTGACGTTATGTGAAACAGCCGATGCACTGATGGGTGCGTTCTTGGGCGACCTAGAATGACAAGTTTCGAGGAGTGCGTAGGTCCACACTGAGCAATTATCACGGTTGACTTGTTGGACGATAGCTATGATGTCGATTACCCTGTGGAATGGACGACGAATACTGGGAGCATCCCAACCCGAGCAGCGCTTCCGGCAGCCAGCAGGAAAGCCGTCTCAGTATACGTTTATCGTGGTGTACCTGAAGCTGATGGAGATCTTGGGATTGGCGCAAAAAACGATCGTGAGACGTGCCGTATTTCACCTGAACTTCTTGGTTAATTTTCTGTCCGAAGTATTCTATTAGACGTTCGCACCAGGATAAAAAATGGAGCCAGACAGTTGTGGCAGAATTGGAGTATGTTTCCTTCGTTCCATATGCTCCAGCTACAAACTCAGTTCCTGAACAGTTCGGCCCTCAATAAATGGATAGACTCCATCCCGGATCACTGTGATATCTACCACACAACGCATTCTTCCTGGCTGACATCTAGCAGTGCGCTGGGATCCCAACAGGGAAGAAAAACCTTCGCAACGCAGTCTGCGTGCTTGTATGCCGCTTACTATCACGTAGACTTTCCCCCTTTGTTCTTTGCCGTCTGCTGATTTTCTACAGGTTCAGATACAGATTCATCGGACTTTCATTCCCTCTCCCACGAATAAGTTGCCCTTTTCATCTGTATCCAGATTTCTCTCTCGTATGATTTGGATTTCCAATGACTTGTTTATCAGACCTTCCCGTCACTTGCCATTTGTGCAAACTCTGCCCGTTCATGCAGCCATGTGATGGAAGCCCAGCAAAGCGAGACTCGTGGCGCATCCGCATGTAGTGGTACGAGCATCTGCCTTACCTTCGCTCTGATGGGTGGTTGATTTCTGATGCCGCAGAGCGCGCTGATGACTCTGCTGTCGTTCTCCTTCTGAATGTCTGGGGTCAATTAGGATCGAGTTACCTCGCCTCATCACGCTGACTTGAGTTTTTAGCGGTCGTCAAAACTGGCGTCGCCGCAGACCCCCAAAGGGCGGCAACGACGTTCAAAAATGTATGCATGTTTTGAAAATGTACGAGTATCGGTACGTCAGCTCGATGTCGCTCTGCTTTTTTTAGTGTTCAACATCGTGTAGTTGGCAAGTAGCCGGAAGATATCGGTCAGTTCTCTTCCCTAGCCCCTGGGGATTTTTTTGATGTCTGATTTAGCGATACACTGGCTTCTGTCGGCAATCTTGATCTCTCTGCTGGCTCAATGAACTTCAAACCCGATTCGAGTCTAGTAAGCCTGAAACGCAATCGGAATACCGACATGAGCAATCTTCCGCTCCCTTATACTCATGTTGCTCCAACCCTGCAAGAGCCCCGCAATATTGCTGGTTCTCAACGAGTTTCCGAACAGGCTTCGACGTCGACTGCGGACACAAATATATTCTCGCTCCCACTTTACACCGAAGAGCTTGGTCACTTGCCTGTGTATGAATCGTTTGATTGGAACATACCATTTGGGGGCGATTTACCGCAGCTTCCGGACACCGAAATGTTCAACTTTGGCGCACTGGCACCCCCGTACAATATGCAACCCGCTGAGTACCCGTCCATGAACAGTAGGTATCTAGTAGCAACTGTTGTCGGTATTAACCACACATGTAGATAACGGCAACGACCCGACGCAATCCAACGCTTCACAATTCCCAGTAGGCAGGAATGGACAGTATGTATAGTTGATTTAGCAGCTGCACAGTCGCTGACGCTCACTTTTAGGTGGAGTAATTGGGGAACATATATCGACGGCGTTGATCTTCTCATGCAATCTTTAGATTCCGACGGTAATTTCAGACAGTAGAGTAATTTACACACGTACATAACTCTTGACAAGTAATGTCTTGCTTAGGCGATGCAATTGCGTAAGCCTAACTCCCTGACGTAAGCTCACACCAACGGCCATGTCGTCTACCCAAGGCACCCCGCCTCCAGCTCTCGTACCGGTAGGCACCAAGAAACGAAGACTGCGAGGTGCTTGCGATATATGTCGTCGTCAAAAGAGTGCGTTCTTTGCGCTCTGGAATCCTTCCTCCAGCTTGATAAAGTGCCCAGTTCGATGTAGGGGCTCAGTAAACTTTGATTTCGAGCCATAGAATTTAGAAACTCACATTGGACTAAAGGCGACAGTGCCAAGATGCCCAATAACAGGTCCGTAATACCACACCGAAATCGATAGTTGATCGTTGGTCCCTTAAACCCGATGGATGGCAGGTGCTCAAATTGTGTTTCTTTCAATTCGGAGTGCACCCATAATGCCCAACGGAAAGTAAGAGACAAGAGCAAGGATTGAAACCCGACAGTATACTGACAATTGCCGACAGGAAGATAAATTACCCCGGCGGTAAGAAAGCTTTACAAACCTAGCCAACGTTCACAAATATTTCCAGCAAACGAATGGACAACAAGAAAGCAGATTCTGCCACTCCAGAGGTCAGTCTATCGTATAAATTTCTCTGTGGTGTCTCGTGCTTAACCTAATCCAATGATGGAAGGCCACTACGAGTAGAAACCCGCCTCAAAATCCGGAGACAGTCAAGCATCATGTCGACGTCATTCTTAGCGAAACGGCGGCGTATCAGGCGCCCAAAGAACGCACAGACCTAATACAGCTGTTAGTTGACGTCTCCCGCTATGCTAGATCTCTGGAACAGGAAATAGCCGCATACCGACAATCTCAATCCCCCCCTTCGGATGGAGCTCACATCGACCCCGCCCCGTCCGGATTGAATGAAGACCAAGATACTGCGGGCGAAGATGGGGAAGTCATCGAAATTCATAAATTACCAGATCATCTTAGACGAATCGTGTCAAGCACTGCCAACCATCGATTCTTTGGGGAGAGTAGTAGCCTCATGTTCGTCAAAGCTGCCATCGAAGCACCAAAGGAACACCCGGGGTGTATTCCAGTGACCAATTCTACCTCAGGCACAAGAAGACCCGAGTTTTGGACTACCTACCCTGTCAGTCTGACAAAGTATTGCTACTTCTGCATATTCTCATCTTCTTAGTGGGAGGCCCCTCCCGAACCGCGTGTCCTCCAAATATTTCCCCCGGACGATCTTCTTCGTGATCTGGTCGATATATATTTTACCCAAGTGAACATCTACTCGCTCATATTGCATCGTTCGACCTTTGAGAACTCGATTGCCGATGGTCTGCATCTGCGAGACCATCGATTCGGAGCCACAGTACTCGCTGTGTGCGCTCTCGCAAGTAAAAATTCGAGCGATCGGCGCGTCATGTTGCCTGGTTCACAAAACGAACTCAGCGCTGGCTGGGAGTGGTTTCGACAAATACGGCGGCCGTTTGGCGGCCCCGTTGTTCAACCCACTTCTTTGTACGAGTTGCAACTATGCTGCGTAAGATGACTTTCTCTTCAGATATATCGTCCTTACACTATCAATTTGGCAGCTTTCTATAATGTTCCTACAAGCCGGATCCGACGTGGAATCATGCTGGCTCCTGAGTGGGATTGGTATATTACACGCACAAGATATTGGAGCTCATTTGCGCAAAGACAAAACTGAGCCTCTGACTAAAGAGGATGAGATGCTCAAGCGCTCCTTTCAGTATCTTTTCATATTCGACGCCATCGTTAGCGCGTGCTTCGGTAGACCTCTAGTCGCACATAGGTGTGTCCTGCACCCGAAAAATCGACTTCTGACCCTGACCACATCAACTCCAGGTCTGACCTTGATCTCCCAGTAGCGTGGGCCGATGAGTATGGGGAACCAGATCGAGCCTTCGAACAGCCATCCGGGAAGCCGCCGCTTGTTGCCTACCCCATTGCATATCTCAACCTCATGAAGATCTTTACATGTTCTTGGAGGTCAATGGCATGTGGTTCATCTACATCCACGCATCGTCGATCATAATAATCTTTTTTTTTAGGACCAACGTCCGATTTTTCAAGGGCAGAGAATATTGGACTCGGAAACCATAGCAGAAATGGAGTGAGTCATTATCAGAGTCTCGTATCAGCACCAAGAGCTAAGAAAATAGCTCTCGCCTGAACAAATGGGCCGAGGAAATTCCAGAACACTGTACGTTCAAGGGCCATCGATCGTGACTTTATTTCTAACCCCCTTCCAGTACTTTGGAATCCGTACATGGAGGACGACGTGTTCTTTGATCAAAGCTCTACTTTGTATGCGAGCTACTACCATGGTGAGAGTACCTTCCTAGGAACTTTCCCTGCATTTGTCTTTAATTCCGTTTTCCTTCTACAAGTTCAAATCATGATACACCGTCCCTTCATGCGAAAAAAGCGGAACTCATCATCATCTGTTTGTTTCTCACCAATTGCGGTTTCCAAGTTTAGATTTAATGTGCCAGTAATCGCAGACCTTCAAATCGCTTGCGATATGCTCCAATGCTGCACGATCTTGCAGTCACATTGCCGATGTAAAAAGGGGTCGTGGATTTATGCCCCATCCGCATCTTCTGGTATGCTACATATTCACAATAGAGCAGAGAGATTTCATACAGACCTTAGAAAGCGGCCTTTGATTCAGCTATAGTTCTCTTGCTCAACATCTGGAGTGGCAAGAAATCTGGACTTTCTATCGATCCTGCCAGAGAACTTGTCGATGTGTATAAATGCATGACTTTGCTTCGCCAGAGCGAGCGTCGGTAGGTCGGATGTACACAACGCACTCTTTCTCTCTATCTCACGGATATTAGATGGCAATGTGCCGGCCGATATTAGTGAGTTTCCATCTTTTGATACGTTACTGCGCCGTCATCGTCCGACTTTTCAGTGACATTCTTTGCGAGTTGATGCGTGCGGGTAACCTTATTCCTCCATCTCTATCCGAAGTATCGACGGATATCTGGACTGGCGATTCCAACAACAATCGTGACGCTCCTTCCGAAGCACATCTCACCGACTCTCATCCTAGCTCCGGATGCTGGCCAGCCCTCGGAACAATCGATCTTGGCCGTCTACCCATATATGGGTCATTGGACACTCCCAATGGCTTTCCGTTGTCAAAGATGGATGTCTTCGACGAATCTTCTTTGGGTCTCCCTCGCACCACCAGCTCTCCCAATAAACCAGGGACTGGCGACTCCTTGCCTAATCCGTTTGTAAACAAGATTGAACAGAATGGGCCTTCCGAGACACCATTCGAGTATCTGGATGAATATATGTATATCCTTTTTTTTTTTCTGGCAGCGGACCCAGGCTCACACGATTAACAGGTTGGATTGGGTGCCTTACTTTTCTACCGTAGACGAGATGGTACAGGATTGGATGGGAGCCTGATTAAATTGATTATGAATAGAATTACTCTCTGTAATGTTTACGCTTCGGTGATCTCCTCTCTTCTTATCGAGATGAGCAAAGCATAGTGAGGCTCTTGCGGAAGACTGAGGTTATGAGACTTGAACTGGTGAGCTCAGACGGCTCATTGGTTAGGTTAATTATCTTTATGCTCTCAGAGTTCCGAGCAACATGATACCAGCCCAGCTCTATTCGAGTGGAGGGAGCTCAACTCGTGGCAGGAGTAACTAC